>JAAGNO010012695.1:102102-112105 GCA_033439905.1 Ceryle rudis | reverse complement strand
AGGAGACTCCACAGCCTCTCTGGGCAGCCTGGCACAGGCTCCCACACCCTCACACCAAACAAGTTTCTCCTCCTCCTCAGATGGAACCTCCTGGGTTCCAGTTTGTGCCTGTTGCCCCTTGTCCTGTCTCTGGGCATCACTGACCAGAGTCTGTCCCCATCCTCTTGTCCTCCTAAAGGGGCCCTTTAACTCTTGCTCAGCATTGCTCAACTCCCCTCTCAGGCTGCTCTTCTCCAGCTGAACAGCCCCAGGGCTCTCAGCCTTTGCTGGGAACAGAGATGCTCCCACCCCTCAGCATCTTCACAGCCTCTGCTGGACTCTCACCGGTACTTCCTTGTCCCTTCTAGAACTGGGGAGTCCAGAACTGGACACAATACTCCTTAGGGCAGAGTACAGGGGGAGAACCTCCCTCAACCTACTGGCCACGCTCTTCTTAATGCACCCCAGGAGACCATTGTCCTGCTTGGCCACAAGGCCACATTGTTGGCTTATGATATTCCCCAACACAATGCTCCTACCCACCCAGTATCCTCCTGCTGTGCAGGGTGTGGAGCTGGGATGACAGTTTTTAAGATGAGTCCAAGGTTCTTATGTGTTTCAGGCCTGGCTTGAGCTGCTCTACAGTTTAAAGAGTTGGAAAAGTCTTCTTGAAGCTCATGAATCTTTCTCAGCTAATGAGAGTACAACGCAGCTCAGCTATCAAACAAACAGGCGTTATCTGCTCCGGCCCCAGCGGACGTGACTGCCGGGCTGAAACTCCTCGGCAGTGCCTCCGGCTGTTTGAACAAGCAGGTAAAGATAGAGTTTTGTGTTGCTCTTTCGCTGTCGTGGGCACTGATTTATTTGGTAACTGAAAGTCCTCAGGGAAGACAGTGCCAAAAGCTCTGCTGAGTTCCTGTAAGGTTAAGTTCATTCTTTAAACCAGTAAGATTTTAGTGCTTTATAAAAAGAAAACGGTGGCCTTGCAAACCTCTCCGGGTCTTACCCAACTGTAGGTTTTCAGCCATTAGGGGATAAACCGGAACCACCAATTAGACCACAACTGGAAAAAAAAAAGAGAAAAAACAAAACAAAACAAACAAAATAACCCACAATAGTCAAGTTTTTCTTTGTATTTTTCTTTCAGTTTTTTCCTTCCCTCCTCCCTCTCTGTCCATTTCTGTCTATGGACCAATACCAAAGCCTTGGATAAAGACATCTGAGAACGTGCTGGCTCTGAAAGAGAGCAGTCAGTGTGTGGACAGGGAGGTATCTCCAAAAGCTAACACAGCCCTGGCAAGCTGTGACGTTGAAAAATGGGTGGAAGGGCTTCCCCAGAGATCCTCTAAACCAGACAAAATTCCCACTGACGCCACCAAGACTGCTGCTGAGATAACGGCCCAGGTCTCACGTCGCTGGAAGGGAAAGCAGGTCAGTGAGCAGATCTCATCCCAGCAGAGACACTTCAAACAAGCCATGTCAGAAACAGAACCCTAATCACCACACTTAAAAATATTCATTAGATGTGTGATTGTTGTTCGCTTATAATTGCAGCAAAGCTCCGCGTTTCACGGCCTCACACAACGCAAGAGAACTTACGCCGGACTTTTCAGGTGCACACAGAATCCCAGAGCAGGGTGGACCCTTTCCTAAATCAGCCAATAATTCCCAATGCTTCTGCATTCATCTAAAATAAATCGATGTGCATCATCTCGGCCAGGCCTGTAGTTGCAGGCAGATAAAATCAGCCGGCCTGGGAAAGAGAAACAAATGAGTATTGTGTACATTCTAATATTACACAGGGAAATGTTTTCCTCTCTTCTAAAATGTAAATACAACTTCTGTTCTGCAGATGTGTGGAACTGTAACTAAGCAACACTCACAAGCACGTCCTGAAAGCATCTTGAGGAGACTACCTTCCACTTTTAACTTGTCTGTGGAGACTCAGCGACCCTGGACGGTTGGGGTTGATTTGTGGTAGCCTGTAGTGTTTGTTATCTTTGTGAAGTGTAGGATTTGGATGTCTGGCTTTCCATCATCACCAAAGCCTCCCGGATCCAAGGCTCTGTCCTGGATCACCCTTCCTGCTCAGACTGTGCCGCCGGCTTCACCAGCAGCAGAGTGTTTGGTCAGAACCTCCCTCTTCTTCTTATTTCTCTTTCCTCCCATTCCTGCTCTACACAGCCCAGCCTCTTCCTGGGAACTGCCAGGCACCAGCCTCAGCAGCCCACTGAATTTCCCTCAGCACAAAGCTACCGAGGCTTTTTGCTCCGTTAGTTAAATCAGGTCCTATGTGGCTCCAACAAGCACCAAAGGAGCCAGAGGCAAAGCACCGGGGAGATGTGGCTGGAGTGGGGCAGGTGGAGATGGAGAGAGGGAGAAACACCTTCACCATAAGCCATAAGATCTCCAATGACCTGTGGAGCCACATCCCCTACCTCCCATGTTCCCCGCTGAGCTCCCTGGCAGCACCAGTACCCCCCTACCAGTGTAACGGGAAAGAGCATCCACAGAGGAATCTCTTTTCCCCAGGGTGGGAGAGCCAGGGAGGACGCGGGACTGGAAGCTGATGCCTTTGAAAGCAACTTATGGCTTTATTGCAACATTCCCAAATATTTAATCTATTAGTTTAGGTTTAGGCCCAAATGTTTTGGCATTCAAAGCGAGATGAAAGCAGGAAGAGTCTCCCTGTTATTTCAGTCATATATATATTTCAGTCATATATATATATATTTCAGTCGTGTGTATATATATATATTATCCACCTGTGAGTCCACCAACTAGTTTTGTTGTGCAAAAGGCCAACGGAGTTCCACTTGAAATGAAAACTGCTCACAGCCACTCTTCTTACAAACAGCACAAACAAGCTTTGGGAGCTGCTCTGCTCTGACGAACGCTTTTCATGCTAATCGCAGCTCTCTCTTACCTTGTGCTCAGCTCATCACAGCCGCCTGCTGTTCTACATCACACGGAGACTGCGCACGGAGCAACTGTCCTCTTCGACTCTGTATCTGTTCCTGTGTCTCAGGCTGGGCTCCAGCTGGACCGTCAACATGATAAATACATTTAATAACAATCACGTGTATGTAGAGCAACTGCCCAGAGCTAATTGTTCTCACAGTATTGCTCCGATGGCCTCAAGAAAACAGTCATGGAAAGAAATGAAGCTGCTGTTGGTAGCTCTTGCAGCAGGGACAGCCTCTCTCAGGCTACCTCTCAGCAAGTGTGCAACCACTGCAGAGCATTGGGCAACCAGCACCAAATCTCACCGTCCTGTACCCACACCTCTAGAGATAATAAGATAACGTGACCTTGAGAGACAGAACTGCTCATTATTTGTCAAACCCTGGGCACTCCTGTACAAAGGGTGAGCTAAGAGGTTCAATGCTTCATCTGCTTTCAGCAGGGTGAGCTCTATAGTTTAGGTGAGGACAACCCTGTGTGATGACGCAAACTAAAATGTTCACATGAAAAAGTAACAAAGGGAAGCTATTCTCGGAGCCATTTGGGCCACCAGCTTCTTCCTAAATGGTGCGGAAATATTAGCTTTGAATAATTAATACCTGAAGCGGGTGATTCTGGCGCAGGAGAAGGAAGCAACGTATGCTGGTCCACTGGTGGTCCTTCCCACTAGAAGTGAATCAATTTTTACTGTCTTCATGGGGGATTACTTGGCCTCGCACACAGCAGCAGTAACAAGACCATGCCCTTCTTGCCTCCATAGATCTGGAGAGGGAGAGGTTCAAGGTCTGCTGGAAAGAAGAGGGTTCAATTCTATTCATAGCACCACCCTCCCATTTTAGGGCCTCGACAGCCCTAGCGAATGGACAACAACGTCCTCACAGTAGCAGCTGTGATATGGGAGAAAAGAAACAGACCCTATGACCAAACCAGGCGCCCTGACACATCTACAGGGTTGTGTCCTATCCACTGACTATTGCATATCCAGGGAAACAATATCAAACCATGTTTTTTTACCTCAGAACATCACGAGAAGGATGGGCAGGGCCCACCAGCTGTCACCTTCACCTATACATACCACAGAGACATTCCTCCATGAGACAGCAGCTGTTTTGTGGATGTTGCCTCTGGAATAGCTTCTCTCTTCAGATTCTGGCAGGTTGCTTTTTTTTTTTCCCAGACCAGACCATGAGGGGCGTGCCTACAAAGACTTCAGGTGCTGCTCTCTTCTCCCAGGTAACTAGTGAAAGGACAGGAGGAAATGGGCTTAAGCTGCGCCAAGAGAGGTTTACATTGAATATTAGGAAAAAAAATTTACTGAGAGAGTGGTGAGGCCTTGGAACAGGCTGCTTGGTGAAGTGGTGGAGTCACCATCCCTGGAGGTGTTCAAAAACCGACTAGATGTGGCACTTCAGGTCATGGTTTAGTGTTCCTGATAATACTTAGTAGATGGTTGGACTTGATGACCTTGAAGGTTGTTTCCAACCTTAATGATTCTGCTATTCTATGATCTTCACGTACTCTTCCTTCAAAATGCTGCTCTATGTTTGCCAACCCACTTCAACATGAGAATTTGTGATGCTGATCAGGTATCAAAATATGAAATTAAGAAAACTTAAGTCTTGCTTCACCTTGGAAGCCAGGGCGAGAACTTCACAACCTCATGTCCAAAACCTGTATCTCCGTTCAAGACCCTCTTCCTCACAAAACTCAGGTAAGGATTACAAGAACTGAGAAGGAATTTCCACCTGAGCCCGAAAGCAACAAAGATGTTACAGCAAGAAGACAGCAGAGCTCTGAGCTCAAACGTCATCTTGAGATGCAAAAGTCCCTCATGCAGGGAAAGCAAGCCCTGTGGTAAAACCTTTGTGTTATGCAGCAAAGCCACAGGTTTTGAAAGGAGTCCTTTCTAAAACCCCTCGCACGATACAAAGACACACAAGATGGCCAAAAACCTGGATACGCTGCATGGTCTTTTTTATGTGCTCCCACTTTTGTACCCTATAAAAGAGAGGTTTATGGTCCAATACAGGAAAAAGGGGGTAAGTCTGGTGGACGGTCTCACCTGAAGGGAGATTACCTGCCCTAGCTGAAGATGTCCCTGCTCTCAGCAGGGGGGTTGGACTCGATGACTTCTAGAGGTCCCTTCCAACCCAGACATTTCTATGACTCTATAATTACCTTAAGGTACCTCAGGGAAATTAGCAATTTTTCTCAGCAGAGAAGCTCTGCGTGAGCCCTGTCAACCCCAGCCTACTGTCCTGACTGGTCCAGCATTTTTAGACCAGGCAGAATCTTGTCCCACAGAATTTCAGGTAGTTGCTGATGTTCAGCTACTCAGGGGCTTCTCAGGAGCTGAGGTTCCTTGTGAGCAGGGAAATATCAAAATAGTATGATTTTTTCTATCCCCGTGGTGTGAAAAGGCAAAACCTCTTCAGGTCTAGGAAGGAGCAGGTAGCTGCAGAGATCCTGCGTATTCCTTATCTCCTCAAGGAGACTATAGCTGCGCCAACCCTCAAGGCTTTGTTTTTTAAAACACAGTCTCATGTGACTTTGGGTGCAGGTCGGGACACGAACTCCAGCTCAGCTAAGTCTATTCAACTCAAGGGATAGTTCAAATAGCAGGACACACATCCTGGAAAGGACAGGGCTGGAACCAGGAAAATAACTTCACTGATGACTAAAGCTTGAGCCTTCAGGCAAAACAAATGACCTTTGTCCTTTAGAAACCAAACAAAAAAATAAATCTTGCTTCACATTAACGAGATATAACAAATAAGCTAAATGATAATAATGACCTTCTGTATTTTCTTTCCTTTTTTTTTTTTTTTAACAGAATATTATTTCCGGCATATCTCGGTACAAAAGAAAATAATGGTTGGCAGAGAGAAGGCTGGTCTGAGAAGGAAACACTTTTCCTCCTCTGCTCCTTTTAAAACTGATGTAGGTCTCCTTTGAAGAGCTGAGGCTCAGTACAGCTGTGACTACGAGCAAGTGTAAGAAATGAGTCATATCAAAATTTCCTTCCTGACCGACTGTGAGTAGCCCACTTACTCGACCAGCCTAACACATTATTTTTTTTTAATGGGGCTGACAGGGACAAGTGCTGGACTCTGTTCAGATTTGCCATGTTTATGCTGATAAAACCCCTCCAGCTAAGTGTAAGACTTGGAATTCCTTGCTTCTTGCCAGGAGCTCTGTCAGCCCAAGCGCGCCTGGTCGCCAGTTTAGACAACAGCCACAAACACTACCCTGGAGCAATCTGGAGAGTCAGAAGTCAGCCAAGGAGCAAGGGGCTATTTGGCCTAAATACACCACCTCAAGTTCATCTCGGTCTACATGGGCAGCCACAAACGACTTCACCTTCCAGGCTCACAGCTGTAATAGAAGCAGTTCATCTTAGAATCACAGACTCATTGGGATGGGACCTTAGAGCTCTTCTAGCCCAACCCCCCCGCAGCGAGCAGGGACATCTGCAACTCGAGCAGGTTGCTCAGAGCTCTTGCTGTGTTTCACCACAAAACATCCCCAGAAAGCCCTCCCCTGCCAGCTGGGTGTGCAGAGGCACTTCCATAATTGCTCCGTACCACTGAGCAGTGTTGTCAGATGAACACGATGTCCCTGGGTATACATCATGGCCCTGAACCATCACTTATCCCGGCCTGAGCACTCAAGGGGCACAGGTAGAAGAGACACCGTGTAGCCTAAACTCTATGATCCAGTCCACCACCTTAAGCCCTGAGCCGTAGAGAAAATACAAGGGCTGTAGCACTTTCAACTGGATGAAGGTGTTCTACCAGAGCAAGGTGATCAGAGATATAATCCAGCCATAGAGAAAACAGTGAAAGGGTGGTCGAGTCACCCAGGACGGATGCACTTGCCCGTGACACAGTCAGGCTAAATGAGGCTGCTGCACAATGGTGGTGCTTGACAAGAAGCAAAGGAAATTGTTCAGGCAGTCCTGGCAAAAACTCAGTTAATTATAAGCAGGGACTCGTTATAGCTGACATCTACTGTATTAGAGGAAATCCCCAGTGCTTTAGTGTGGGGGTGAGATATTAACTTCTGCTTAAATGAGCCAATCTGGACAATACATTTTGGCAGCTTCTCTTAGTTGGCCATGAGCAGGGAGAGAATTAAGAGTCAGATGTCAGGAGAGAAATCAGCCTGTTTGAACTACAGACCCTATGATAAAAAGCCCGGGCTTTCATTGCCTTCAACATTTAAAGTTAATTAAGCCAATAAATGCAGTACAGTAGCTAAAAAGAAAAAGGGACAAGTTTTTGCCTATGTCTCAAAGAGCTCTAAGTGGGTATCTCCTTGTCCTTTCTTTTCTTTCCCCTGTTTTGGGATTTTGAAAGAAGGAGGTTGGCTTACAGGCTAGAAGATGTATTTTTCTCTAGCTTTTTCTCCATTGCCATGAATCTTTTTTTTTTTTTTTTTACAAAAATCTCTACAGATTGAAAGGTTTTCGTGCATCTTAATCTGAGAAACTGCTCAGGAGAAAATTTGCAGCTAGAAGACACCGTAATTATTTCTGCTCTATACAACGCTTCAGTGACTCCTGTAAGAAGTGAAACCAATGACACAGGGAACAAGAAGCGAGGGACCACCACAGGTGATTAACCAGTCAGTCAAAGCAGGAATGCACAGGCATGATGCCTTTGGTAGCAACGTGTAGACAGAACGAGGGGATGAGATCACAAAGAGCGTGCTAAATTGGAAAGGAGTTACAAGAGAGTTTGTAACCAATTTCTGAACGAGCTTCACCAGCTCCTGGACCAAGTGCTGCTGCACAGGCAGATATTTGAAGTGAGGTGACTGAATTTCCAAGCTCTCCACTCTGCAAACCCCTGCTAAAGGGATCCAAGCCCTGTTCTATAGACAGTGCCTCTATCTCACCATCACAGCCAGGAATATACACCAGGCCACATCTGGAGACAAGAGACCTCTATTTTAGGATGAGGTTTTCCTTTACATGGGGAATCCTTGCCACTCAAAAGTTAGCTGGGAACGGCTTCCTGGGGGGTTTAAATATGGGGCAAACCCTCTCCATCTCGTGAGCGCTCTCTCATGAGCTTCCTTTGTTTTCAGGACGCCACATTCAGCTTCCTCAGTCAGCCTTTAAGACTTTAACACAACCTGCAGACTGGGCAAGCAGCCCGTATCTGCAGCTGGAAGTGTCTCTGTGAAATAAACTGGTTTTCCCTCAAATACTGGAGCTCTGGATGATTTCTGACCACCACAAGTCATTGGCATGCCGCCTGCTGCTTCCAATTAGCTTCTAATTACACAGCGTAATGTATGGAATCTAAGAGGCAAATGTGCCCATTAGTATGAATGGGATGAGACCACAGAGAGTTTGGCTGTATGAGCTCTTGAACTGACTTGAGAGTGACTGATTGTCTTCATTTCAGTTTTATTCCCAGTGTTCAGCCTCGCTTCATTTGGGGTTTGCAATTTAATAAGGTTTTCATCCAGAATATTACAGCGCAAAGCTTTCATCTCATCTGGATTTCCTGGAATTAGTTTAAGAATTGTAAATAAAAGATGAGGTGGAGGAGGAGGGCGAGGAAGACACCAAGTGTCCAATGCTAGAGCTGTACTCTTTTGAAGGGTTGTGAGAAAGATGTGGGGAAGTCAAGATACAGCGCCCGCTAAAAAGCGATGTGCACAGAATCCTCCTGATCGAGCTTCTCTTCCTCCTTTTTTCACTCCTCCCAAGCAAAGCGAATACTTTCAAGACAGCACTTTGCACAACCTGTGTTCCTGTAGCACCAGGCAAGCTGAGGAAGTATTTTTCTTTTTGCATCATTCCCAGGTCGCACTGGACATAGTCTGCTTCATTTATTACGGCTATCACACACCCCGTTGTGAGTCACACCATGACTACCCTCAGGTCCCTGCAGGTCATTTGTCCTCCAGGACTAATATCACAAGGTGCTGTGGGAAATCTTCCCTTCAAGTCCTTTTCCTTTGATCTCTGGTATTACGCTGGTACAGATCCAGTACGGATCCACCACCCTCCCTTACCCTCTCCTGGGAGCATGAGCGAGAGACGCCGATGCAGAAAGGGGCTGTGCTCAGGAGTTAATGAGAATTTTGAGTGCCTTGCTGGAGATGCTTTCAAAAGAGAGCAGAAGTTCAGAGGAAGAAGAGAGCGATGGCTCTGTGAGGGCCGAGCGCCCTCAGGGTGAAGGACATGAGACATGCAGGCCCTGTGGCAATCTCAGTCGGTGTCTGCCAGGTCCAGCTTACACAGCTGGACCCCTTTAGAATTCAGGAAGGATTTTTTTTTCCCCCTTGGTTGGTCGGCTGGTTGTTTTCCTTACAAACAGGAAATAAAAGAGGACATGAAATGAAATGACGAGCAGAGCTCCACACGTTACACCGCTCGGCTGGGAAGCTCAGTGTGAGACTCTGAAGGGGTGGGACTTCCAGAGGCTGCACATCCCCACTCGTGACCCCTTTCTTCTCAGCCCTTCCCTTTTATCCTGTGACTGAGAGGACTTTTTATTTAACCAGAATGGGGAACCCTTCATCTCAGCTGCCCAAAAGCCAGACCACTACTTAATTTAAAACACAGAAGCAAAGGAAAGACAGTGAGAGAGAGTTAATGAGGGGCATACAGCCTCCATTGTCTGTGGACCAAGATGGCAGTAACTTTCAGCATAGTGATAAAAAAAAAAAAATAAAATGTCTATATTATATTCTTCAGTTGCCCGAGACACCAAATCTTTTCTTGGTCATTTTGTTATTTCTGTATCAAAGACTTCACTTTGGCAATGGCCTCACAGCATTTCAGATTGGACAAAAACCATCAAAACTTGCTCATCCACAGCACCAAATCAGCATTGTTTAGCTAAAATGAAATATTTTTGATGGGACAAATGATACTTGCTTAAGCCCAGTGCAAATCCCCAGCATTCTACCCCGTTAGTGGTTCTGGCCTTCACTGTCATTTTGCACAACTCTGTCAGGTTGAAGGGGGGGATCCTGCCCCTCTGCTCCCAGGGCTCTGGGGAGACCCCCCTGCAGTGCTGGGGCCAGCTCTGGAGTCCTC
>JAAGNO010012695.1:79465-101323 GCA_033439905.1 Ceryle rudis | reverse complement strand
GGTGGCTGCCCCATCCCTGGCACCATCCCAGGGGAGGTTGGCCGGGGCTCTGAGCAACCTGCTCTAGTTGCAGATGTTGCTCCCTGCAGGGGGGTTGGACTTGATGACCTTGAAAGGTCCCCTCCAACCCAAACCAGTCTATGATTCTATAACACCTTGAAGAGAAGCTAGCAAATGGCCAGATGAGTCATTGCCACCGAGCTTATCCTGCCCACCCCCATACCAATCGTGAAGCAATACAGTGGGGCTGTTGATTTCTTGTCAGGCCCCTCACATTCACACTATGCTCACAGCCAGAGCTGACTTTTGCCTCAAGCACCAGCTCCAACTAAAAAGGAAAGTAAAGAGCATGTTTTTCTGCTGTTTCACGGACAACCAACGTTAGCACAACATACCATCTCTAGACGAAATGTTTGCTACCAGCGGATCCATTCGTCTTCTCTGGGAGGAGTCGTTTTTGCCAGTCTTGCTTGTGTTGGTGAAGGGGCAGCAAAGAGCCTTTTATCTGAAAGCACGTTTCCCTGGAGATCAAAAGTATATTCTTTAGTTTTCAAATCTTCCCTCTTTACCCTCAGAGTTCCCATATACGGGAAAAAAACGGCAAGACCTTAGTGAGAGTGGCTATAAATCACACCCACCACTGATCCTCTTATCCAGTAACCATAACACGTCCTACATTGAAAGCCTTTCTCCGAGAGAATCAAATAAATTATGTTTTGCTTGCCAGCACGCTGAACCTTCTGTCGGTTATTGTAAAGGACTGAGAGCACAAAGGTACAGTCTTTGGGCAGCTCTTCTTCCAACGCTGACTATGAACATCAAAGGCGGCCCTTATCAGAAGCTGCCCTTTCTCTGCCTCTGTTTTTGACAATGGGCTGAGCTGCTCCCGTGCGTTAAAAGAAACAGAATTAAACCATTTGAAAACAAAAACCCACTTGCTTCCAAAGATAATAAATGATCTTTGCTATAAATATCACCACAACTAAACAGAGGGGCATTAAAATAATTAATTATTGCACGAAAGGTTAAATAAGAGCTTGTTAAAGAGGCAAAGCAAATGGCACGTTCTTCGGACATTTTTTCCAATGTCCAAGCTTTTGAAAATTTTATCAGCTCTGAAATCCATCAGAAGAATCAGCAAAATTCCATTTCAAAACAGTAAAAGATCATCATTTTGCATATGAAAACATTAGTCAGTGTGAAGCCATCCTACCTCCAGACAAATTGGTTTGGGTTTTTTTGGGTTTTTTTGGCCCCATTTGTCATCAGAGTCGAGGCGAGCTCGGCTCCGACTCCGAAGAAGGGATAACACGAGTCACCATCAAGGGATTCTTGTGGAGCAGAGCCGGGCTTTTTGCGTTCTTCACTGCAGAGCCTCTGAGAATCTATCTCCTTCTCCACAAGAAAAACATATCGCAAACGTCACCACCACACGAGTTCGCCTGATTCAAACTCTCTGATCTTTTTCAATTCCAGGGGCATCACAAAGCCACTCACAGTGATACCCACCCATAATTCTAGAGGGAGCTCAGAAATGATGCTGCTGTCTCATAGACCTTAGGCACAGAAAGTAAAGCCGCCTGAAGTTACTTCAAGAAGTAACTTGTTTTTCATCATAACAGGACAGAGGATGGCTGCAATTTCTGCTTTAAACTCATTTTTCCTGAGCAGCTCTATTTTCACTCTGAGGGCTCTTCATCTTCTCCTGACAGATCGATGCGATTTGGTGCTAGCTGAGCCTCTACAGCACCTCAGACCTTTACCTTCTTTCAAGCAACGTCTCTGACTCATCAGCTCAACAATTACAACAAATAAAGCAGATTTCCCAGCTCTGTCACTGCGAGTAGACACCCCTGAAAATCAGCGCCTACGGACACTGCTTTGAACACGCCGTGAGGAGCTGACTTCCTGGTGCAGAGCTTGCCTCCTGAGCAGCCCCTGCTCTGCCTGAGCGGGGAGATGCGGAAGTCATGCAAATGAGAAGATAAGGTCTCCTCTCCTTGTCAAGAAGGGCGCTTTAATTATGTTTCTCAGTTTTAAAACGCACGGAGATGACTTTGTTTTATAAGTGCTCAGGAGCCCGAGGCATGCATCTGTATTACAGTTGGGTGCTTTTATTGCATATTGTATTTTTAATTGTTCCTTAGAAGATCAAACATTTTTCTGCTGAGAAATCTAATCCATTATTATTATTATTATTACTATTTCTGATTCCACATTATTTGGATCACTGTGGTGAGTGTCAGCCGCATGACTTGTGCGTATCTTTCTTTTTCCTCCTCCCTCAAAGGGTTCTGTTGTTTGGATTATGCAATCATTTTGTTAATACTGGGACAGATGGCCACAAGGAAAACACACAGGCTGCTCTCTCTGATAGATACTTGCCAATATCAACAGGAAAGAACAGAATTAAATTCATGAACTTTAGAGAGAAAGCACAAGCTTGTTCTCGAGCAGGGAACAGCCTAATGCTTTCATGTACCCAGTGACAAGCTAGAGATGTGCAGGTTGCCAGACTAGAATAACCCAAAACAGGGCCTGAAGTTACCTTCAGAGGTCATATAACAGAGGGCTGCAAGTTACCGAGCTTGTCGCTGATGGAACAAGGTCAGATCGGGTGAGGAACGAGAGTTATGCTATCCCAGCCACCCAAAAGATCTCTCATCATCTGAAGCCCACTGCCTTTCACTCTGCCCGCTATTTATTCACCTCCTTTTTTTCTGCAGCCTTCCATAGTTTGGAAAACCTCTCTGATATCTCCCTGATGTCACCTCTAAACTAGGACAAACCCAGCACACAGTGATTTAGCCTCCTGCCCCCACAGCGACACACCATCAATGCCGGTTCGGTGACTTCTGCCCGTAACTTCTGGGGGAGCCACATGATACGGTGTGAGTGGGGGAAAATGGTTTCCTACCTCGTGCAGAGATAAACCAGATTTCAGCTTGAAGACTCGCAGATTTGGCTGTAAACTCACCAGACTCCTGTTGCCGAAAGGAAATCTAAGGCATCTGGAAAATTTCCATCCTCCTGATGCTGCCGGTTTCCCATGATGTCACTGCTTGTTCTCAACCAAGAGAGAGGCTCTTAGATGTCACTCGGTAACACCAGGAAATCCATTTCCATCCCCGCAGAAAGAACTTGTGGCACAGGGGGTCACTAAACAACAGGAAGATTTAATAAGAGAATCCCCATCACCAATTAAAAAATACATCTTTTTTTAAGGATTGGGGGAAAAAAGAAAAGGAAAAATAAGTTATAAATGCAACCTGGTGCTCATGTTACCAGCAATATTATGTTGTTAAATTAGGCACTGCTAATATGAGAGAAGTGGATATACGGTCAGATAAAAAGATAATGTTTGCTTTCTTAAACAAGTGGCCTCTGACACGGTCCACACCTGGCGAAAGTTTGTCAGAGCTTTGTAAATCCAGAAGTCTCGAAATAATTAACCGGAGCAAAGCGAGAGAGAAGAATTGGGCATCACCGCTAGCGGAGAAACTCTGCGTTTCTTTAAACCAAGTGACAAAGCCCAGATCCTGCTCAGGCCAATATTCCTCGTCTTTACAATCAAAACGCAGCCGCATACACTAAGCAGATGCTCTACCAAAGCTTCCACCTATATATTCTGTGAACATAAACCTCGAGATGAAACATGCTCCTTCCAATACCTCGGAAAGGTCAGCGTACTGGTATTAAGGCTTGTGCTTGCACACCCTGTGAAACAATATTTGTTAATATCATTGTGTTGCTCTCAGGCAGAAATGGGTAATACGGCTTTGGGTCTGATGGAAGTAAACCAACATCATACAAAATTCCTACTACTAGTCACTCAAGGAACTGTTCTTGCCCTCAAACACAGGTCTTGAAGTTTTTTCTTATCATCTCTAGCAATTAAAGTGAAAATTGATCTTGAGGAGGCTCTTCCTCAATTTCTGGTTGAGCTGGATCAGAAGGTTCGTACACCGTGTGGCAAACACCTCAAGAAAAATCATCTTCAGCTGTAAATAGCACAAGGCAAGTTGGGTGTCACTGTGAAATGGCACAAGTCAGAATAAGAACCCCTCTGCGGACGTGACCCTATGGCCCCACGTATGAATTCGATGCCTGCAATAGACTGAAACAACCAACTGCTTTTAAAGTAAGATGAGGGAGCTTTTCTGTGTTTGGATCATATTAACTAACATCAGCTTTTCACAAACCTGACCCACTACCAGAGAAATCTAACAACTGGCGCCTGCTGTCTAGAAGCAGGGTAGATTTTGGCGAGTGAGTGTTTGCCTAACCCAGAGACCAGGCTCTGGTAAGATACATGCAAATGTCAGGGCTGCTCAAAACCTTTCCTCCAAGAAAATGGGAGCAATGCAGCCCGTGTGTGTCTCGGCAGATGTTTTTCAGTACGGGACTAGAGCTAATGCCGTGGTAAATAAATACAGAGAAAGGCAAAGTCCTGAACTTATATGCTGTGTTCTCAGAAGAGCTCAGGCAACTTCCCTGTAGGATCTGAAGTACTCGTGCAGTGATGATTTATTGCTGACCAGGAATGTTTTTCCCCATCTTGACATTTTAAAATGGATTTTTTATTATATTCATTCCCATGCCAACCCAAAGAAAATGTCACAAACTAAAACTTAAACTAGAAGCCTGAGAAAAACTGATTCTGGTTCCTTGTTTCAGCCCTTGCCTTCCTTCATGCACTTATTCCAGCTGTCATTCCACTGTTTCCAAACGCTTTCCATTAAAAATGGTTTTGATGAATGCACATTTGGTGATGAAAAAAGTTGTTAAGAAGAACCCAGCGGTATTTTTATTCATGCTGGTTCTACAGAATATTGAGTAAATGAAGGATGACACGTCAGCTGTGTTTATTTTCTCCATCTGACTTTTCCTAACAAATGCTCATCTGCCTTAAAAACTTCTGTTTCACCTCAGAGCTCTTTAGTGGAAGCGCACGAAGAATGAAGACAATTGAGGGAACTACTGGTGACACCTTCCCTAAACACCCACCTCATCCCAGCTGCTGGGGACTGACACAATCCCACTCATTTCATCTGCACGAGCAACACTAACGATTCAGGTATGAACACAGCGGGAAGAACTGATCACACACTTACGACACCACGGCTGGCAGTAGAAGTTTGGTTTTTTTCCTACAGATCACACTGAAGTGGTGGTTTCTGCCCCGAGATCTATCAAGTCAGGCTTCCCATAAAGGCACTTGCTAGTGCCGGGGCTCGTCTCCCCGACAGCAAGTTTCCTAAGTGTGGCAAAATGAAGATGCGTTTCCCACGTAAATTAAAATTGTTCTTATGATTGTAATATTTGTATCCCCAAGAGAAGAAGAGTGTTTGAGGTGGGTGGATAAACAAATATTCTAATCGCATTCTTCTGAAAGCTGAAATTTGATTTCAACATCAGTTACGCTTTTTTCCCCCCCCTTTTTATTTTCTTCTCTTAGCTCAGTGGGAACTATTAAAAAATAAACAAAAAAAATAGACAACAAAAACATGTCCTTGCAGCTTGCTGCTTTTCGATCTGTGATGATTTATTTGCATGTTTGTTTTCCTTGTTATAATGATTGGCTTAATATTTTTTCTCCTTTATTTTTTTTTGGGGTTACTGTTTTCACAGTTCATTTCAGGGAACAGCATTCACTTGATTTCTAACCGACGAGTGATTAACCCAGGGGCAGTCAATCCGCAAATCAACAAACCAACTGGGTTGCATTCACGCATGTTTCTGGTCCCACCGGCTGTGTTTTTACCACACTTCCATTATGGGTTCCAGCTTGGAACACCGGCAGCGAGAAAGGTGGTTTGACATCCATATGCCACTGCATACTGGCCCAAGGCAAGAGGGATACAACACGAACCACAGCTTGCAACTGGTTTGGACATACTGAGCCTGGATATGGCCCCACATCCTTGCTATGGAGATGCCATTATCTTGTCTTCATTGGGCCTGTGAAGGACAGAGAAGCTGGCGTCCCAGAAGAAAGAAAACCTGTATATAAGCATGGACTATGGCAAAGGAGAGAAATCTGGTTGTGGGCTGTGGCTTGCGGCACACGAGCTGGGAGCATGGTCAGGACAGATGCACAGTGAGGAGGCCACAAGGATGCCATGAGACAGCCACCTACTTTCTGGCTCACACTTCCACAAAGCAGCTTAAGCATTTCCACTGTAGTTCTTCAACTCATGTGATCATACTATTTTACTGGATTTACAACCTAACCATGTGATCGCTTTGCGCTTTACAAAAAGCCTTTACATTTTGCCATCTACACAACCCACAAGGCTCTGATGCCTTCAGAACATTTCCCTCCATAGGCCAACGATACAAAAAAACACAGGAGGAGGCAGGTCCTCCATCTAAACTGAAGAGAAGACAGCAAAGAGAGAGGTGTAAAGGAACGGCAGTACATGAGGGGACCAACACTGTGGTTTGTATTTCCCTTGTCTGATCACAGGTCTATCTGGTCAGTGACATCAACACCTGACAGAGCAGAAGAGAGCCCAAGGTGACTAATCATTGTGTTTCATGAAGATAGGGAGCCTGGTGAGAGGTAGAAATCTGCATTAGTGCCCTGAGGGCAACAGGAGCACAACCTTCTCTCGGGCTTTGAAGGACCTACACCCATGATAACTTTGGGTATGTGAGGATATTGCTGCCTCTCTGGCCTTTTTCCTACTGCATTGCAGCTCCTGTGCCATGGAGCCTGACGTCTTAACAGCAGGGGAAAAGAAAATGTTGGCAGATGGAAACACCACAAGGACTGAGGAGAAACAAGTGAGAAGGATGTATCTGTTCATTCAGGCTGTCCTGTCCACTCCAGTCGCTTTCTTTGTACCCTTGCTCTTGGGATTTTTTAGCTGAAGCAGGAGCTGGAGAGAAGAGGCCTTCAAGAAGGCAAAGACCAGCTTTGTAGTGAAAATATGGAGTTTCTGCTTCGAAACACACCGGAACGCTCAATGTCAAACAAACAGACTACATGGACACCTTCCAAATATTACCACATCCCTATATTACCAATATTCCAAAAAGTTCACTGCCCCTCCTCACGTCCACCATTACGTCTGCCCTCCATGCTTCCAAAAAGGGCTAGTGGAAAAAATTAACGATGCTCAAAATATTCCTGGCCCAGACAAGACACGGGAGAACCTGAACTCAGGCGATCCCTACTCAATGCTTTTGCTTGTCATGAGCTGAAAATTACCTAAAATTTTAAGTGATCCACTAAGCAAACCCACAAGAGACAATCTTTTGAAAGTCATCCACCGATACACTGAATTCTTCACACGGGAAAGGGGAAAACCAGGGAGGGGAAGATCTTATATAAGCAGAACCAAGAGAATCATCATCTGGCCACAGGTAAAAAAATCTCTCTTTTACTTTTGTGGACAGATTTTTTTTCAGTACTGACCACCTACAACATGCCTGGTCTATGTAAGCTCCTATCTGCCCAAGCACAGCATAAGAATATATGATGTTACGGTCTCCTCCAAATGGAAACAAATGTTACATCCCATCAAAATGTTTCTGACAAAACATTTTTCACTGAATAAAATGTTATCGAATGACATTTTGAGTTTGGTTAGGGTAGGTACCTGGGGTCTCAAGTGAAGTCACAAAGATCCCAAATGAGAAAAACAAAACCAAACCACCACCAAGTCTGACCTTGGGAATCTGAAAATGGGTGTTTCGACAGCTCAGCTTCACAGACAGGGAAAGGTTTGATCTCGTTCCAACAGGGAATTTCAAAACCTTAAAGGCTCTTGCAAGACAGAATTTCTTGTTCCTCAGCCAGCTCTTGTTAGCATAGTCATAATAATCATACTCAGAGATTTACGGGTTGTCTTGTATCCTCATAGAACTTAAAGCGTTTTGCTGGTCACAAAAAGCATGTACGAAACAACCGTGCTCCTCACCAAGCCAAGAAGGTTCTTCTGCACTGAAGCGTGAGAGCTGTTGAAGAAAGGACAGAGTTACGCTTTAAGAATAAGCGTGAGGAAAATACAGCAACTAATTAAATGGAAAAGGGGATTTAAGTAGGCAACTTGCAATTATTATAATGGTATTAAGAAGAAAGCAAACAAGCAAGTGGTCTCTTGACTGAAAGAATTTGTAAAAATCTCTGCAGCATCTGCTGTCTCTTTCCAGCTTCATTTGCCCCTGCAACCCCAGTTTTAGTCCCATGTGCCTGGTTCCACTTGATGCAGCAAAACCCAAGTCATGGGAGGTTCGTGTGTACAGTACATTAGAGTGTCCGGAGAAGTTACCACTTCACCATAAAAACCTTCTCCAGGACCACCAAAACAGAAATAGAATGCCACTGTAGCAGTTTCCATATCTCTTCCATACCTCTTAATGTAACTGCAGTTGAGTTCTGCTCATCATACACCCTGTAACCTCTTCCAACCTCTTCCCACATATCCCAGCAAGGATCTGCTAACAAAAGAAGGCTTTACATCACTAAGGAGCTGAAGCTGACTTGTACAAGCTACTTGGTGATGGAGCTGGACTTCATGCTGCCAGACTTAAGGCCAAACTCAACACTGCTTAGTCATTTGCTCTTGCTTTGCCTTCTAAAGCACAGTATCTTCTCTGCTCACACCTGAAACAAGGTCTCTTCTCTATAAGCCCTGTGGCATTGCTTTCCCATGCACTTGTTTAGGGACATGATTTAGTGGTTTTGATAGGGCTAGGAATAAGGTTGGACTTAATGATCTTGAAGGTCTCTTCCAGCTAAAATGATTCTATAATTCTATGATTAAAAGAGTGGGATTTCTCTACCAGATGACAAAGTTGTGGGTCTCCGGCTGACCCCACCACCAGCTCAAGCCCTTCCTCCATTGGTTTTCCGTGGACCCACAGTAATACTAGTAGGCACCCAGAATCCAATGGCACACAGACTTGAGTCTTCACAGTTTTACGAAACAATGCTGTATGTTTTATTTCACAGTAATTGATCTGATAGCTGATGGGGGAGATGCAAGCTTAACGAGCAAATGACACATCATTAAATCAAAACTCTGGAGGTCAAGATTGATCAGCATCGACTGTTTCCATTCACCATATCAAATGACTTGCTCAAGCTCCAGCTTAGCAGAAAGAAAACGATTTAGTACTTCATCTGGCTCTAGAGAAATTAACCTTCAGTCAGGCAAGTGACTTCATCACAGAGTCACTGAAAAATGCAACAGCCCAGCTATAACCATGATCAAACGACACAGTTCCTGTGGTTTAGTAACTTCCAAGGGGAGCCTGCATTGTGATTAAACTTTCATTTTAAGAATATGAAAGACAAAAGTGCTACCAAACTCCAGACACTGCTTCGGGGGTTTGGAAGAGATCAGAGTCCTCAAACGACACTGCAAAGCTAAAGGACAGAAGCAGAGGAAGAGAAATTGATGTACAGGACAAATAAACAGCACAGTGATCAAGGTAGAGCAACAGCTCAGAGGGCGGAAAACCTTTAGGAGGCATTGGCAACACTGAATTGCTTGGGAGAAAAATGAGGGAGACAGGAAAACAGCGCAGAGTTAAGCAGCAAGAGAAGGTGTGAAACAAGATACCCAAGGTACAGATTCTGAGCTTGCTGTGTTACTCTTATCAGCCAAAACTCATCCTGCTAAGAAGTGCCAGGCTCCCAAGGGTTGCCTCAATCTTTTAGCATGGCAGTAGTGACTTGATGTCCACCAGTATTTGCTCCTTAATGCAAGGGGGTTGGGATTTTGAGTTCCTCCACCCCCCTGTTATTTCCCTGCCTCTGAAACAGGAATAAATTTTTAGAGATCAATAAAAAGTTTCCCATATTCAGGAACACAGACCATCACCTTCAGTATTTGCACCTCTGGGTCACTGGGGGCTGGCTCCAGAGATCTGCCCACCTTACAGCAGATGGTCCCAGCTCCTGTTGGTGCACCCCAGGTCCCTTGGGTGCAAGCCGTACTTGCACAGGCAACCCAACAAAAGCAACCAGCCCCAAGACAAAAACAGGGCACAAAGACCACCTACGATTTGTACACAGGCTGCCACAAGGGCAGTCCTGACTCTCTGCTTGTTTTCAGATTTGTTTCCCAAGTTTTTCTACTCAGTGTGGGGTGAGGGCGACCGTAGCTCTGGCTTTTACTTCATTTGAGATTTTGCAGATGGGATTTTCCAAAGAAACGAGGCTCTTCTACTAAAAAAACCAAACAAACCAAAAGTAGTAAAGAAATAATAAAAAAACCCACTTCAATCTAATTTGGGTTTCAAAGCTGCCTTCAGACTGTTTTTACCTAGGTGGATGATGCTTCATTGCATTTTGCTTGGACAGGATTCCTGTCCTTGCAATAATAATGGACTACGCACCAGACTCCAAGTGCTCTTCCCTGTGGAAATGTTAACACCTGGCACGTTTCACCCTCAGCATTTAGTTTTCTCTCTCTTTTCCAATGTACCAGCATGTTGTGAAAAGGCCAGAGAAATCTGCCTCCTTGCCAGCGAGCGATAATCACCCTTGACAAATAAAGCTGGCTAATTTTGGGTGCATAAACACAAATGCGCAGTGAATTGATTTACTCACACCCTACCTAAGATTAAACGACAGACGGAAGAGAAGAGACTACATGGAAGTGACAATGATTCTTTGAGAGCCTGAAAAGGCTTTGGACTGAGTTCTGTACTGCAGTTGGAAACAACGCTGATTCTCATGTGAATATCTTATTTTGCAAAAATATCCTTATTTTGACTTGCTATAACCCGAGAACTTCTTATGGCTTGTTTTCTTTTTTAACCTAGGAACAATTCAGTGATAACTCTTTACAGTGGTGTGGAAGATTTAGACGACTGTTCTATATCTGCACTCTCTTTGGCTGGATAAATAGTTTTCCATCCCTGCAGGTTTTTTTTTTTCCCTCCTTATTAAAAGGACCTCTCCCCAGTTGACACAGGCAAGTGTAATTAGTCTCCCGCAAGGCTGCACAGTTCAAGATTTCTTCAAAGTTGCCCATTTTTATGAAAATGTATCAGAATTCTGAACCTATTTTCGGGCTGTTTTTCCCCCCTAGAGCTAGAAGTCAGGTGGCACTGAACGAAGTACATGTATATGCAAAGCTTCATTATAATTTTTTCTTGCTAACTAGAAGAGATGAAAATCTTGATTTGAGTTCAGATGGAGGCAGGAGAGGAAGAAAGAAATAAAATCCCTATGTGAAACAGTAAGGACCTTTCTTTACAAGTTATTTCTTCTTGGGTATGTAATATGGCTTTTCACTGTCAGTCTTTTATTACCTCCCCGCTCCTCACGTTGTCTGGTGGGAATTACATTCAAAAGGCTTTGAACCAAACACTGCACGTGAGTCAAAATTATTAAAGCCTCCGTTCTTACCCATATGCAGAGACACTCAGCTGAACATATTCATATCCTGGCTATTCCTTTTGCATTATGCAGATCCCAAAGACATTTGAGGAACCAAAATGCAAGATTTTTAACCCTTTCGAGCTTTCTGCCAAGAAACCACATATGCAGAAGTATCCAACTCTGCACAGAGCAGCATGGACAAACATCGCCACGAGCGTAATCCCTTCTCTGTCACCACAGATCCCTTGTCCCAAGGCCCAGGTAGGGTGAGGAGCACTGTACAGCAGGGCAGGGGGACACGGCACTGACACCCTGAGCACCTTCCTGCCCAAAGCAAATTATTGATGTGGTCACAAAGGCTACAGAAACTTTTTTTTTACCACTCCCCCTAAATAACAGTAAAGCATCTTCTGTGCTTACAGAAAGCAGCTTTGAGTTTCTAAGCCAGCTGCTGGACATACTCCAGGGAGCAGTGTCACACAGACTGCTGAAGCAACAGATTCTCAGCACAGTTTTCTGCCCAGGGCTTGTCCCAGGATGACTGACCAGTTTAAAGGCAGTCAAGACTCAAGGTCACAACAGTGTGGTTTCTTCCTTCAAGACATCTGATGGTACGTAGCGGTGTTCTCTGTCTAAACCCGGTAGGATAACTGAGATGGGGCATTTGGAAGGGGAAGGGGAAAGCTGCAGCTTGTGACTACGTCTCTGTAAAACACTGCTTCACACTGAGAAAATCACCGACAGGATTATAACACAACAATGTTTTGTCAGAAGTGATCAGAAGTGATCAAGACAAGCACAACATCAGAGCTCTGTGGCAAGGACACGGTCCTGTTCCTTGGCAATGCCTCTGCCTGCTCTTTCCCCACCTCTGGCTTGCCCCCTGATGCTCTTTCCAACGCCTGCAACAAACCACAGAGGCGCCCACGGGGAGCCTGCTCGCTACACAACCCGCTTATCTCAAAGCCAGGCTGTCTCCCGCATGGAGAGATCCCAGAGCCCTGTAGAAATCCCCGTGGCAGCTGTGGAACAGAGCATCTAAAGGTGTCAGCACAGGGAGGTGAACTGAGGTTGTAGAGACCTAGTTATAAGCAATGAGTATTCGGAAACTGTTCAAAGCATTTGAGAAATAAGTGCCAATATTTAATAATAAAATTCCTGCTTAACTTTCAACCTACTTTCTAGTTGTAAAACTCACCACACTCTTCCTTGCCGAGAAGGAAAGTAATATGACTCCATTTTATTGTGGGGAAACTGAGAAACAAAGCAATAAAAAGATGTGTCCATAATAATCCAAAAGACCCATGACAGATCTGGGCATCATAGAATGGCTTGGGTTGGAAGGGACCTTAAAGATCATCCAGTTCCAACCCCTCTGCCATGGGCAGGGACACCTCCCACTGGACCAGATTGCTTAAAGCCTCGTCCAGCCTGGTCTTAAACACTTCCAGGGATGAGGCGTCCGCAGCTTCTCTGGGCAACCTGTTCCAGTCTCTCACCACCCTCATAGTAAAGAACTTCCTAATGTCTAATCTAAATCTACCCTGCTCTAGTTTAAAACCGTTGCCCCTCATCTCATCATCCTGAATCCTGCCTTGTGCTTTGGACATCGAGTCTAGCCTGGGCACCTCAAGAATGCTCCGAGTCTATGGGCATTACTGTTTGGCCAGCTGCACCCTGACTCCATGCTGATGCAACACCTCCTGTCACACCAGAGTGTCCTCATTCCCACCAGAGATGGAGGTCTGCAGTTCCTTGGATGCTGCAGGGCGACCATGGGGTGAAGAGCTCCAATGCAACACACCCCGAGTAAGCAGATATTGTCAATAATATCAAAATTGAAAGTAGAAGAAAGCAACAAAATCCTTAGTCAGAGAGAAAAAAAAAAAAAAAAGCTGAGTTTTTCACCAGAATGTTGACAGCCAAGTGCTGCTGGTCACCCAATCGAAACCGGTACCATTGGGTACAGGAAGGCAGAAGCATATCGTTTATTATTAACAGTTGCTGAGAGGCAACTGTGTAAACTTTCTCCCCGTTACTGGTGGTGGGTTGAGCAACAGTTTGATTTACAACAGTCAAATTTCCTTTTGGTCCTTCAACTCCATTATATATACATCAGAGAACACCACGGGAAAAAAAACCACAATCTGGCCTGTTTTCACTTTAAACTATTAACGTAACGCTCATACATCTCTCTTGCTGCAAATGTTTTGCTAATGTGATACAACGTTCAAGAGGAGGATAAATCGCGGCCGCAAGAAGCATTTTAATTCCACTTCCAGAAGCACCCTTTGATTACCCAGATAGCTCTTGTTGTGTCATAGGTCAAGACTCTTTAGCAGAAACTGATTTAATACATGCAAATCCATGACTAAAATCAGGCAAAATGTAGTTTGAGGACGTTCACCTTCTCCTTAGTTTTTTTCATTGCGTCAGGGACAGAGCAGAGAATGAATTTCTGCTGCTCTGTACACCAGTTATTTACACACTGGGACTTTGAACACCCATGGAATAGTAATCATCGGCCGGTCATCAGCGATTCAAGCACTAAATCGAAGCAGTCACAAACAGCTGGAAAGCCTAAGCTGCTGTTCAAAGCTCAGTCTTTGTCCATTCTGATCTGAACCAAAAAAGACAGTTCTGGGACCTATTCAGAGTAGGTTGGCCTAAAACGGTGCTGCAAGCAGGAGGTGGCTTCCAACAAACCTCGGTTTTCCACAGGAAAAAAACAAAACAAACCAAAACATAATACCATAGAAAGTTTTCCAAATCTTCTGTGTGCATTGCTAGAAAAGCTGGATTGCCTGAAACTGTTTCGGTTACTAAACTGCTTCATTCGCTTCAGAAACCAAGACACTTTCTAAAGCTTTTGTTTAGCAACCATATTTAAATGAAGGGGGGGCAATGCCTCCCTACTTAGGGATCTACTATCCAAACATGCGTTTAATTTCCCTCCCTGAGTAGAATAATTTTTCTGCAAGACAGGAAAACACTGGTGGCTGGTGACAAGTTGGTATCAGCAGAAGTCAGCGTTAAACCATCTGAAAGCAGCTCAGCTGACCCGGGTTCAAGATATTCATTAAAGATTTATAGAAAACCATCTGCATTCAAAGTGTGAGCCAAAGGTTCAATTAAACTGGAGAAAACCAAAATGGGAGTTTACTGGAAGTTGTTGCAGAAGAGCAATTTGACTGATTGCTTACATAGGGTGAACTTGGCTCCTTTCGGACGCAGCATGACCATGCTGACCTAGAAGAGGAGTTCCTGCTGTATTTGCAGAAAAGAACCTGGCTTGGATCCTTTAGGCATCTTGGATTAATTTGAGGAATATCTATAGGCATACAAAATTGTATCTAATATTGATGTATATAATTCTGCCCAAACAATACGTGGGATATTTAAGAAATCTGCAATGGTTTTAGCTCTTCAAAAGGGATCAGTGGTGTGTTTCCAGCTGAGTTGTGCTTCAAGCCACTACAGGCCAGCAAAGCACGTCCTGGAAATTCCACAGCTCACCGTGGATATGCTGCATCAGCATTTTCCGAACCATCAAAGTCCTCACTGGAAAGCCTTAGTCCTGTAACGAGATGACCTTTTTCATATCAGAGGTTTTAAGAGAACTCTGAAGCCCACAAATCAGTTCAAACTGTGCTTTCAACCGGCGACTGAAAAGGAGCCTTTTCTCTAAGTAGGATGAAAGGAGACTCTATCCTATCCCTGGAAGTTTTTTTCCAGTAATGTTGGGTTTCTTCTGCCCCTAAAAAAAGGTGAAAATACTTAATCTGTGTTCAAAGAGCACAGTGCACAGCACTCTGGAGCAGCTTCTTAGGCAGGTGGACTTTCAGATACATGAGATAGCCGCAGACCTAGCCGAAGAGAAACCCTCTTGTCACCTCCCGTTCCTCTTTCTCTCCTGTGGCTTCACAGCCACAGCTTTGTCCTTTGTCAGTCACCTTTCAGTAGGTGGTTTACCAGTAGGTTTTATTGTCAGCACGGCTCAGGGCATGCTGTTGTCTTCCTAACTAAGCCTTAAAGAAGACACCCAACAGTCACATACTCGACTTGGTGACTTTCAGGCTCAGAACTGATCAAGCTGATTCAGCTTCTTTGGTGAACCCCACGCTACACGTGCTGCATCTCTTAGGAAATCTGAGTACAGGTTTTAGTGCTGAAAATAAAGTCTTTAACTTATATTCTGACTGCCACACAAGTCCGTTTTAGCTCTCTCAGAATATGATCTTCTAAATAGATGAGCCTCCAGTTAAAGAAAGCTATAAATCATTCATTCTGAACTTTGGGTAACTATGATTGGAAGTTAATGCCTCAGATTTATTCCCAATTAAAACAAGGCTAATTAAATTGCACAGTTCCCTCTGTTAATTCTTCCCAGATCTACACACAAGGGTAGCAAACAGCCATTTGAAACAATCCCAAGTAGCTGTGGTATGTTTGTGATTACCTACTGCAGCTCAGAACCATAAAAGGTATAATGCAATTTTATTTTTTTTCTTTTTCCAGTTTCCAAATATATTTTTTTTTCCCCTCTCTGTTTGGCACATGCTAAATAAAGGGATTTTACCCATCTGTCGCTACTGCTTGTTTTTGGACACATCCCTGGTCCCACCACAATTAACTGGAGCGTTCCTCTTCTGCCTCCACACAGCATGAAGGTTCCATTCCATCTCTAATTCCACGCTCCTCAGACTGTGTCTCTTGCAGGGGCACCTCTACTTCAGGCTCAGCTTGAGGATCTGCCTTCAGAGGTGCTTTTCAAGCTGCATGGCCTCCTTTGCCTGCCATGAGTGACAGAAGCAAGAGCTGGAACGGACTGCCTGGGGAGGTGGTGGAGTCACCATCCCCGGAGGTGTTTAAGGAAAGATTGGATGTAGCGCTTAGTGCCACAGTCTAGCTGACGTCATGGTGCTGGGTCATAAACTGGACTTGATCTTGGAGGTCTATTGCAGCCTCAGAAATTCTGTCATTCTGGTCTCTGAATTGCAACTTAAGTGATAATTTTTTCCCTTCCTCAATTCTATTTGGAGAAAGAATCTTCCCAGATGATGCTGTGCACAGAACTCCTCCAGCACCTTCAGCTGCTTCAAAAGAGATGCCAAAGCTCACCAAGTCACCCTTCACTTGCCACCTTCACCTTAAGGCAGAAGGATTTGTTTTAGCTTAACTGAATTCTAGGCAGGCAGCAGACATGGACTAGAAGAGACCCTGTGCAGGAGCTTTCAGAAGCATTAAACTGTTAATCTGCTGAAGAGGAAGGGACCGCACTAGTGACAGAGGCAATCAAACATGATATAATCATGCTCATTTTAAAGGGACCGCTACCTTGTGAAAGTGGAGCTGTGAATTTGCACGTCTCGCTGCCAACCCACGATTAGAAGCCCGAGATAATGGCTGGCTTTACATCTGCTGTGTTCACAGAGGCACGAGAGAGAAGGGCTGTATTTATCACTCTGAATGCTACTCACACGCACGCTGATTTATGGTTATGCTTCTTCCAACAGCTTGAGCTGTGTTTTGGTCTGGAATAGATAGCCAGGAGAAACACAAAGTCAAAATCAACCAAAGCCGAATATAAACATACGTTCACAAACATCTGATCCTATTTATGATTTTCATTAAGACGTGCTTAGTTTTAAGTCCGTTTTACAAGCAAATTGCAAAGCAAATGCTGAACTGTTTAATCTATTTTTATTTGCCGTGACCTCTGGTATTGCTGCACTGCAAAATAAGGTTTCAAAATGCACCATTGCACCACACAGGAATCTGGAAGAATTTCACCTCCTTTCCAGGTGCTATATGAAAAATATCTATACCCTGCATAATTTTCTAGGGGCAAAAATAGACACCCTCATGATAAATACCCATAGCAATGATATTTGCACTGATCTTTTTTTTTTTACTATACAGAGAAAGAAAGGAAGAGTAAAATTGCTTATAAATGCAGCTACACAGAATAAATCCCATCCGGGAGGGAACTGGTAATAAGTTGAATCTTGGTTTCATTCTGACTGGAAATTCTCCAAAGGAATGTTTTTCCATAGGAAAATGCTGATTCGTCAAAACCAAAGCATTCAGCAAAAATAAAAGGCCAACTACAGTGGAAACCAATCTTCTACTGAAAACCTACCCAGGCTCTTGCCAGCCTGTCTGAGGCTCTGAGCTGCACAGACGGGAAACCACATTGCCCTGAAACTAAAAATAAGAGGTTTGACATGGAGATAAGATCATGGAAGGCCCGTTAGGTCCCATTTCCAATATCCTACATTCTCAAGGTTTCTCCTTCTGACACAATTCACCTGGGGGATTGCTGGGCTGGCAGAAAAGGTACAGATCACACAACTTCCTTGTTGTCCTAGCAACAGGACCTGCAACATCTAAGGTAGCATTCAAAATACTTAATTGACAGTTCCTCCGTTGCCTTTGGGTCTCTCTCCTGAGGTAGCCTTTCATGCTTCATCCCTTCTAGCATTCTAGATCCTTGCCTTTCTTCCCAGACCTTCAAGACATTCCCTTATAGCAGAGGGGTTGGACTAGATGGCCCTTAGAGGTCCCTTCTTGCCCAAACCATTCTATGATTCTATCTCAGAAGGGTTGGTGCAAAATATATTGGAGATCTTACAACACTGTGAAACTTCAGACCCAGAGGATGACCACTGTGTGAAGAATCACGGTCTGATGTAGCAAAAAAAAAAACACCAAAAAACCACCACAGCAACAGCATGAATCCCTGCAAGTCAATATTAGAGTCCTCCTACAGCCAAAAGAGATTCCTTCTGGAAAAGCCTCTTCCTTTTCACCTTAACCATGTAGTTTCTTTCTAAAAAAACCACTCTTCTTTCTTTCTACCAACTAGAGAATGAAGGAACCTCTATATTTGCTCAGCTGTAGTTATAGTTTGTGAAACTCCCCAATGGAAGCCAAAAGGGTAAAAGAGATTATTGAGATAAGGAATGTCTTGAACCTTTACGGGAATCTTACCAGAATTTTGTGCAGCCAGAACCATACAGTAAAAACTAAAGATTTCAGTGTTCAGAAAACTACAGCATCTTCCCTGGGAGTGACTCGCCACCGATCTCTACTAAGAACACTACTGAGCACAGAATCTAGGACAGAATCAGGGACAGCAGAATCTATTAAAATCATGATGTAGGATTTCCACTGCTCTCTTCTAAACTTGTCTTATATCAGAAAATGTGACCTTTGGAGGACTTTTTCTTGGAACAACTCGTTCTGGAGCACAGAGGGGAGAGGATGTTCTGACCTTTGTCCTGAAAACATACGAGCCTAGTTTGGTGCAACTCAAGAAGCAGCTCCAGTGGAGCTGCTAATGAACAGTTACCACCATATAATCAAATGCAACATCCTCACGGAAGAAATCAGCGGGAGATGAATATATCAAAGAAGTATTCAACCTAGCAGAGAGACACTAAACTCTACAAAGGGGAATTTTCTCAAAACTTGGTTCTGTTAAAGATGCCCTGAAGCACAAATACACAAATTGAGTCACTTAGCGAAGACGCTCATCTTGATTGGTTTGAATCAAAAATCCATCCATTAGGAAAGAGAAATCCAACCCCAGCTGCACAGTAACATTAAGTAAACTAGAAAGAAGAAATAAATTGGCTGATAACCAAGGTCTAAGTATTCCACGTGACTCACAGGCAGTGATCCAGAAGAACGTGATTATCATAAACCTTCAATATTACATGAAGTTCCCTCTAATCCTGTGAAGTCCCAAGTGCTAATATCTCCTTCACTTCTTCGGCTAAGTTGTCCAGAGTGTGATTGAGCGGAGCTCGGTTTTACCAGCTTAGGCAGGTATTTTAAGGCATAAGTGAACTTGAAAAGGATATAAAAATGAGACAGATATAAGTCCAGGAACCTAACTCCCAGGTATATAATTTGGAAAGGCATAGCCTTGTGTAAAAGAAAAGAGTTTATCTTCTGAAGCAATGGCAAGATTGTGTAAAAAGTAGTGACCGAGAAAGGAACTTGCTCTGTAAATAAAATCATGTTATAGCCATCTACTAGAAAGGTTCCTCCTGTCTTCCTTTGAAGACACTCATGGCCCTACCATTTGAGACAGGGAGCAAACTAGGTATGACTACAACTATCTCTTTATTCATAGATGTGAAGATGTGCCCTGAGCATGAATAATTATAAGGACAGCAGAAGGCCAAAAAAAAGCCACCCTATCTTGTGATAAATATGCAGGATGTTAGGTGGCAAAGTTCTATATTTCTCTGGGCTGCAAAGTATCTCTTTCTGTTGAGTACGAGAGACACTGATGTCTTGAGACGCCTCCATAATCACCTTCCTCTAAAATCCTCTTCTACAACCTCTTCCTTTCTTTAGAGGTTCATTTGCTTACATCCAAAGCCTGCTCTGATACCACACAGCTGTGTAACCTTAAATCAGAGCACTGTAAAAGCAGGGAAGGTGTGAGAAGCAGGACTGTGCAAAGTCTCATACAAGCTTTCCACTCAGGCACCCTCTGCCCAGTGGATTGAAAGATACGTTTGGTCCTCCACACTACAGGTACGCTGTACGTGGTTTTCTACCTTGCTGAACTTTCACTTTGCCTTGCCTTCTTCACTTGACCTTGGACCTGTCTCGTCACCAGACTTGCCTGGTGAACACTGGACTCTTGTCTAGACCTGGTTATTCTCACTGGACCTGCTTGTTCAGGTGCTGTGGGACTGGACCCTGGTCAGAGAGGTTGCTGCCTGCTTGCCACCATGTCCCCCCGGCTCCCTTTTCCTTACCAGGCACCCTGACACACGTGACATTTCACCACGGCCATTCCAAGCATCTGCTGAACAGTACCTGTGAGCAGCCCAGCATTAAACATCTGCTGGCTCGATATTTTAAATGAACTGCTAAGAGCGCTGCTGCCGCCGTTGCCTCATCTTGGGAAAACTAGAGAGAGTTGGGCTGATGTTCACGTTGTGATGGAAAGTTCTTTGGCTGACTTTGTGGGGGGTGGTTTCCATCCCTTTGTGGAGCCGTGGTTTATTTTGTTTCTTGTTTTGTTTCTTGACAGCTTGCCAGCGTCCTCTGGGAGAGATTATTCCTCAGCAGTTTCTGAATCTCTGTCAGTGCAGTCCAGTGCTTCCTCCCCCCAGCTCTCATACATGCAATGACTCAGCCCCGGCTCTCACTTTCCCTTTGTTGAACTTTGTGACAATTTTTTCAGCTGCATTGCAATGTGGCCAAAAGAAGTATGTATACGCTGTGCCAAAAAGGAGTTTCAAACAACAGAAAGAAAAAGCAAGAAAGCTCTTGGTTTGCTTTACGTCTCAAAGCAATACGCGTGGGGATGCTCGCATTTATCTACCCAGGACTGGTGTGACAGAAGGTGCTCAACGGTTACAAAACCTGCAGACATATTTAGCTGAGGAAAGCTTTGAATAGTGCTTTCTTGTTTTGGAGGCCTCATATCACATTTTCCTCAGAGGCCACTAACAAGACACACTTGAGACTTGGAAAAAGTTAAGTGAGGGAATGAGCCGCGGAGATGGAGCTGTGGACACGGAGAGTGAGTTAAGACACAAGTCTCTTTGGATTACAAGCCTAGAACTGGTTGCAAGCAAAAAAAAAAAACCCAAACCAAAACAACAACAAAAAATCCAAACCACCATTATTTTTACTAAAGGCAGGACAACGGAATTAATGAGCAGAACTTCATAGAGAAAGACCAGCAGGAGGACTGGTGATGTCCCCAGTCAAAGAAAGGGATAGCTGGAGAAACTGGGAACCACCCTAAGGTAATTTCCAGCGTGCTTTTAAATGTATCCGAGTGGATAATCAAGTCCTAGTTCAGATAAGCTTACACAGGACCCTCTACCTCTGCTGCATTCTGTTAGACTTAGTCCTCTTGCAGAACCTCACCAGCATTTGAATTCCTAATTCCACGAAGACCTGTCGTAAACAACTCCTCCTATCAGCATCTTTTTTAGGTCAGAGACAGGCTTTCACAGGCATCTTCCCTGCGAGGGATGTGTTGTTGCCGTGGCCTTTCCTTACGATATCACTTATATAACAGCGCAGTCTCCACGGTGACGCAAGCCTCTCGCATTCCCGGCCGCAGCAGGACAGTGTGTGAAATGTGCACCCTCCAGGAAATAACGGTTCAAGTTATGATAATGCTCCACTTGGGATCTCAGTTTGGAGATGGGCCTGAGCTAGAAGAGCAGACAGATGCTCATATTCTCTGAAGATCATGCTCATCTCTGTGTACTTAAAGAATTGCATGGGTTACCCACAAGGTTTTTCTTCTACCTCCAAACCAATCTGCTCTTGGCCATTTCTGTGCCATGGTTTAGGCTGCTCAGCCTTGAAAATAAGAACTTTTCCATTAGCACAAATTTATCATAGAGTCATGGAATAGTTTGGGTGGGAAGGGACCTTGCAAGGTCATTGAGTCCAACCCCCCTGCAGGGAGCAGGGACATCTGCAACTAGAGCAGGGTGCTCAGAGCCCCGGCCAACCTCCCCTGG
>JAAGNO010012695.1:51431-79365 GCA_033439905.1 Ceryle rudis | reverse complement strand
ATCACCCTCATTATTCAATATTCCTTCCTTCGGTCCAGTTTAAATCTCCCTCTTTTAGTTTAAACCATCACACCTTGTCCTGTCGCAACAGGCCCTGCTCAAAAGTCTGTCCCCATCTCTCTGACAGGCCCCTTCAAGTCCTGAAAGGCCCCAAGAAGGTCTCCCCGGAGCCTTCTCCTCTGCAGGCTGAACCCCCCCCCAGCTCTCCCAGCCTGGCCTTCCAGCAGAGGGGTTCCAGCCTTCATCTATCCTTCAGGGTGGCTGTGGGGAAGGGCTGAAACTGTGGAGACAGAAATGTCTCCGGTCCGCTAATCTCACTGTCAAATTGCGTCGGAACCAGTAAACACGGATTCTGTTCCTGCCTTCTAGCATTCCAGCAAAAGTTAAACTATTTAAATCAAATGAACATGAAGGAGGAAAATAGAGGCAAGTCATTCCCATCCTAGAAGCTCCTGTTGTACTTGCTGGGACTACATGGTACGGTTCCTGTCTCCTTTGGATAAACATTAATAGTCTCGAGCGGAACAAGAAAAAGAGGTTCAAGAAACTTATGTTTATACCAGAATGCGGTGCTCTGGGTAAAGCACGCTGATTTTGATAAACAGCGTAGTTTTCATAAACTCTAACATTATATAGAAGCTTTTCTTTTCTGAATTTTTAGAAATGATGTTTTATAGCCCTCCCTACAGTCATTCTAGAGCCCTGTAGGCTACAGCTTAACAGACATCAAATTAAAGGAAAATCAGTTTGTTTGTTAAGCTACGGATGGGCTCATCCATATTAGGCAAGACTCTCTAACTCTTGTCCGATTCTAGGATTTTAACAGTATTTGGGTGGGAGACTCCTAAAACCCCAGGTACCCCATGCACAAGCCAAGGAGGGCACCAGTTGGCAATCATAAGACCACAGGAGTCCAATGAGCCGGTAAACTCCGTTCTGCCTCGTTGCCAATCCTGAGCTGATGGATTGGAGCAGAGGGAAGATGACAGTGAACATAGGAATGCGTTAATTATATGAATTGCACAACAACAACAACAAAAAAATGAAATAAAAAAATTAAATGTTTGTGGTGTGACATCAGAGACACGGGAATGATACTTAACACTCAGCGTGGGAACTTCTTGTCTTTGCATAAAGGATAAATTCTAGCTCCCAGTTTACCCCTTAGGAGCATTTGGGGATATTATTAGCTGCGGTTTGGAAGGAGATGGTGTGTTTGGCTTTTAAAAAAAAAATCTGATGCATCTTTACAATTTCTATTAGATGATACAAAGGGAAAGCAGAACTAGAAGAAGGAATCCAGAGAGTTGTTAGACCAAGAGTATAAAAATGGTGCTATGTCAGGGAAATGATTTATTTTCATCTGATGGAGTAAGTTATTCCACTTAGCTGGAATCATAGAATGCTTTGGGTTGGAAGGGACCTTAAGGATCATCCAGTTCTAAGCCCCCTGCCATGGGCAGGGACGCCTCCCACCAAAGCAGGTTGCTCAGAGCCCTGTCCAACCTGGTCTTGAACATGTCCAGGGATGAGGCGTCCACAGTTTCCCTGGGCAACCTGCTCCTGTGCCTCACCACCCTCATAGCGAAGAACTTTTTCCTAATTTCTAATCTAAGTCTACACTCTTCCAGTTTGAAGCCATCACCCCTCGACCTGGAGCTAATTTTCTTCCTGGTTCTGAATAAAAAAGCTGAACTACATTTTAGGTGACTATTCCAGGAAGACTTAACATCAGTTAAGAAAAGAAAGACAGACAATTCTGTTCTACTCGGGCACGACAATGTTAGAAAATAAAATCCACTCAAAATTTACAATTTATTATATAAGATGAGTAAATTAACACGAAGACAGATCTATTATTGCTCTAGGGCAATTTTGGAGCAACTTCTGTTACTTTTTGTACTGAGAAAAGAGGAGTTTTTTGCAAGACACTGTTGCATGGTGGTTGACATCCCATCTACTCTACAGATTTCTATTTGAAAGCAGCAAAGCCGTGACAGGTACAATGGAGGGCAGAACCCGTCCTCTCTGGTTTTGCTACTCTGTCCATTAGCTTTATACTGATGTTATTTTAGAAGTGACAAGCAGCCTTTAAGATTTTCCCATAGGCAATGCACAGCCGGTCCATCATTCCATTTTGTGATGGCACAGCTCAGGTTTTTCTATATGTATACTGGAACCTGCCCCGCTTATACATCAGCCTTGAGTTTTGAACATCATTCTTAACTCACACAAGCCAGGAGACCCTATTCAGTGGCCTGCAAGGTACAGACATTCAAAGAACATTTGAAAAATCCAAATCACGGTGTTTTCTCTCCTGGTTCTAAAAGGGACTTTTAAGGGCTAGGCAGTGTAAAGAATGTAGGGGAGTGGTTGGTTTATCCCAGTCCTTGCCAGTTCACAAGAAGGAGTGTGATGCATCAAAGGAGGCCTTCCTCGGATGCCTGTATGGATATAGAGTGAGGTGTTGCCTCCAGGTGATCTGAAGAGACAGCTAGTTGCAGATGTCCCTGCTCACTGCAGGGAGGCTGGAGTAGGTGACCTTTAGAGGTCCCTTCCAACCAAAACATTCTCTGATTCTATGATCTTCCCATGTAATGCTTATCACGAATAACGGCAGGATTGCCACAGAAACAACCACAGGCATTGTGCATTTATTTGCAAATCCTCCCTCGAGAGAGGCCTTTCTCTGGTCTAAAGTTTCCCTCTCATCATCTCCTCCTCCACCACAGCAAGGTTACGGAGCTCCCCACTAGAAGGTCTCACGTGAAAATTTGCTCTGAGGACTGCAGCCCACCATAAACTTGCTTACGCTGAGTGACTCTGATGACTGACAAAGCCAGGAAAAATGGAATTAATCACTATGATGATCTGCCCTCCTCTTTTAGTAACAAAGAACCAGAGGTTTTACTTTGTTGGGTTGCTAACATGAGAACTAGCAACCGAGTTGCAGTGGCCCTTGAAACCTTCTCTAGACATACTGGGACCCACTGCAATGGGCATGGTCAGTAGGGAAGGCTGTAGAAACCACAATGGGAAACTCTTCTGGAAAGTTCAAGATACAGCAAATATGGGAGCCCAGGGAACTCTCAGTGCATTGCCAAAGCTGTAATTTAATGTTCAGACTGAATTCATTGCGCTGTGCATTGGGGAGACGATGTGGTCTGGAGGTTACAGAAGAGGGCTGGGAACCACAAGTATCCTCTTGGGATCCTGTCCAAAATGAGCTGTTCGCTGTGTGACTTGAAGGAAGTCACTTAATCTGATTTCTGTATGCCTTAGTCAATTTAGATATAAAACTGGATAGAAAGCAGAACAATGCTAAAATTTCCTGGTGCTGGAGTCAGAGCTTATCTACGCAGAATAAATAAGTCCTTTTGACACAGTTCATTGGGGGGGGGAGTATCAGAGAATGGGACCTAGAAACAGTCTGGTTTCTTAACAAAAAGCAAAACAGGCACAAAGAGCAGCAGCATTTTTAAATATTGAAAATAAAATATATATGAAGAACGCCTGCAGAGAGTGGCTTTCTGGAAGGGATTAAAAAAAAAAAAAAGTCTGAGAAGTCTCACTGGCATCATACCACCCACTCATTGAAAATCTGATCTCTGAGCAGTCAGACTGGCGGTGCTGTTTTCAAAATGAGGGTGCACATTGGAGTAATTTGCTCAACAATTCACAGTGTCTGCTTGTGAGAGAGAAACAGAGGACATGAAAGATGTAAGTAGATGTGCTGCTCCACTGGTGACCTGTGGAAATGGACAGAACAGTCCTACGGGGTCACGTGCCTACGCAGGAGCCAAAGCCACTTTGCAGCTAAGTGAAGTGGATCTCTTCTTACACTACTGCCAGTTTGAACGTCCAGGATTTTCTTACTATAGTTGGAATCAGATTATTGGAGGTCCGGATTTACCATGCTCAGGGCTTCCTGGAAGCTGTTCAGCCCTGAACGTAGATGATCATGGAAGAAGAGTGGTCTCTCTTCCGTCCGGATGGATGGAAGGCTAGATAATGGTGTGATTTTAAAGCTAACAAAGCAACCAACCCAAAACACCCCCAAAGTTGCCTACATACTGAAGACTGGATCCACATCTCAAAATATTCTGAAAGTTTAAAGAATTCTGGACAGGAAAATTACTGACAGGAGAGATGTGTGGAGCCATCACTCTAAATACAGATTCAAGAAGTAGAGTCAAGCAGAGGAATTTGGTTCCAGTCCCAATTTTGTACATGAATCATTCTGAGCACAAAGTATTGTGACAGTTCCTCATCGGTGGAGATGATACCCCCTGAGGTTTCATTGATACTAGATTCTAGCCCCATTTCTGTCTCCTGAGCAAGGTAACACGCTCCTGCCTGTGAACAGAGACCACCACAGTCAAGCTGTGGTGACTGGCAGGTAGATGTTCAACATGGAAGGTCTGTGGGAGCCCAGGCATCATCCAAGGAAATTTTACTCAAGAATCATAGAATGCATTGGGTGGGAAGAGACCTTTCAAGCTCATCTAGTCCAACCCCTCTGCAGTGAGCAGGGACATCTGTAACTAAGATCAGGTTGCTCAGAGACCCATCAAGCCTGACCTTGAATGTCTCCAGAGAATGGGTCTCCACCACTTCCGTGGACAAAGCTTGAAACACACCAAGTCATTTGTTCCTCTACCCCAACATTCTCCAAGAGCTGCACCAGGATCCAACTAAATTAACTTGACCATACATTGAGCCAAAGAAGGGAAAATCTTCGCTAGAGCAAGATTTTTCCTTCTCCATTTAATACGTAACATAAAAAAAAAGAGCGTAATGCATTTGTATTGCATTTTTATTGCTTCTATGTTATTTTAAGTTCTTTAAAGCACACTTTTTTAACATTTCCTTTAAAAGTCGTGTCAAAGGGATGCGATGGGAAAACGTTCTGCAGCAAGTCTGCCTTCTCCCTCTGCTCACAAATGACTTCTAAAATTCAACAGTAACATCCTGGCAATCAGAGCTATTTACATAGGAGACAGATGACTAGGCATGGGAAAGCAGCCTTTTGTTCACATCAAAGGACCACATACGAGTTCTCACATGGTACATATACGCATTTTTATTTACAGACAACAGAGATTAAGCAACTTTGACACAAGCAGGAACGGTGAGAAGCACAGGAGGCTGAGAGGGGGAGAGTGCTGCATTATTTGCACAGCATAAGGAGAAGCTGTCTTATTGCTTCATACAGGAAAGAGTTGGCTCGGAGTCCAACCTGGGGACACAAAAGCATGGCTCCTGCACCCTCTGCTCTCTACATCTCCTGCAGCATCAAGAAAGTTGCCAAATGACATTTCTCCCTTCAACTACTTCAAAAAAAACTGGTCCTACTCTAAAACTAGTGATTTCAGAACCAACCAAAAGCCACAAACCAACCCAACCAACCTTTAAACCAAGGACTACCACAAAATAATAAACAATTAACCCAAGAGCTTGAAACAGGAGACTGGTTACCGCCATCGCCTACAAACGCTGCCGCACGTCGATCATTACAAAGAGCTAATTTATTTGAGGAACAAAATTTGGCCTAGAAACCCACTTCTAAAGGTTTGGAAGTAGGTGCCTCAACAGGGTATATTGCATTTCAGAATTGCATTCTGCTGCAGCAGCAATGGCAGTAGCATCCGTCTTTGCCTTCAGGCCACTGAGTCCAACTGTAAGCTTGCCAGGGCACCGCTAACCCCTGTCCGTCAGCACCACATCTCCTTGGCTTTGAAACCCCTCCAGGGATCATGGGGACTCCACCACTGCCCTGAGCAACCTGGGCCAGCCCTTAACAACTTTTTCCATAAAGAAATTGTTCCTAGTGTCCAAACTAAACCTCCCCTGGCACAGCTAGAGGCCATTTCCTCTTGCCCTGTTCCCTGGGAGGAGGGTCCAACCTCACCTGGCTCCAACCTCCTGTCAGGGAGCTGTTGAGAGCCAGGTCTCCTGTGAGCCTCCTTTTCTCCAGGCTAACCACCCCAGGTCCCTCAGCTGCTCCTCACCACACTCATTCTCCAGACCCTTCCCCAGCTCTGTTGCCCTTCTCTGGACACGCTCCAACCCCTCAATATTCTTCTAGGAGAGAGGGGCCCAAACCTGAACCCAGGATTGAAGGGACAGGCCTCAGTAATAAAATACCAATATTATTTCACATAGTTTGACCTTCTTCTCTGATCAGGGATAAGAGACTTGTGGATGGGAGGAGCATTGCTAAAGCTGAACATGAATTTAGAAGTAATTCATACAAATTGTTTACCAACGGAAGAGATGTGTTTACTGTACAGTCAATACTACTTGATCTTCTTAGATGAAAACAGCTTGTAAGGAAGGAGATTAAATGACTCATTAGAAGTTGCAATATGCATTTTTTCTATTCCCAGGGAATAAAAAATTCTCTTATTTTATGACTGATACACAAAGTTCTGGGCACACATACTTCTTGCTTTGTAGCTAAACTTTTTTTTTTTTTTAAATGCAGACTCCTGATCTGGGAAAAGAACTTTCTATCTTTACTGCATGCATATGAGTATCTGGAATCCATCAAACAGTATCACAATTTCTGATAAAGAAAACCCTCTAAAAGCAGAGCTTTTTTTCCAGGTATCAACTGCAGCAACAAGGTACAAGCATTGCCACAAAATCCCTTTTATCAGATAGAAGATGCTGCTTTACATGCAGGTCAGTTCTTTGCAGAAAAATGGAGAAGGTGGAATGTTAAACTTGCTTTTTACACAGTGGTGGTGGCTGGAAGTTCAAGGATTAGCTGGACCATTCTGCCACCCTAGAAGGGACCCATGTTGAGCTTCTCCAGCTGGCTGAGGTGATCTGAACTTCCAAAAAAGTTTCCTGAACATTACAAAGTGTTTTACACCTCCTTCCCATAGGAGACACAATGCTTTGTAGAACATGCTTCGAACAACAAAGAACAACCTCTTGGTGGTCAAGGGCTGGAGCTCAACTCCCGAAGAAGAGCTGTCAACTGCACTTGAGTGGGTTGGACAAAAAGGACAACAGCAGCTCCTTTTAAGATCTCCACAATCATCCTGGGGAGACAGTTAACTTGGTCCTTATTTCAGACATGTTTTTATTTGTGACCTTTGATTCAAAAGGGAAAAAAATAATTATTGTTTTGGCAAATAAGAAGCAAGGTATTTCAAATCTAATTGGATCCGTATAAGAATTCTTCCCAGCTGTCAAACTTCAATGATTGTTGACACAAACAAGAACATCCTCTACCCATTTGAGATTTCAAACCCCTCTAAGTATGGGGACTCCACCACTGCCCTGGGCAGCCTGAGCTAGGTCTTGACAACCCTTCTGGGGAAGGAATTTTCCCCGATGCCCAACTTAAACCTCCAGTAGTGGAACTTGAGGCTGTTTCCCCTTCTCCTTTCAGCCTCCATAACACCTCTCTGCTGTTGAATTTTAGGATTCACTCATTCCCATCATGGGTCTAGTCATACTGCTGCAATGGAATATAAATCTGAGGGTTTTCCTCCATCGATTAAACAAAAGAAAGCTGTTCTTCTCATGAATAGGTAAGCTGAGGAACTCACTGTGAGATATAGTGGATGCTAGAAGGTGACAAGTGTTTAAGGAAAAACTGGACGCGTTCATACGAGAGAGATTTATTGAATGTTACTAAATACATCAGAGCTCTGCCTGGCTCAGGAAGTCTGAGCTGAAGGTGATGGGAGCCTGGAAGAGCACTCACAGGGAAGCTGTACACATCTATTTTGCTCCCAGTCCTCTTTACATAGTCACCCACTTTTGGTCACTGTCAGAGAGAACACTGAGCTAGGCAGATCTCCAGAATGAGATGAAAGTTCTTATGTTCTTCTTGCAGACTGGGATTTCTTCACCTGCTGTTTTCTTAAGCTGTTGTTCACTGCCATTCTACACTGTTTCAACAACTACGTTCCTCTCGGAGCCTTCTGCACATAACTGTTGGATAGATGATGACCATTGGGTATATAACAACTACAGTGTAGTACCAACCTCTTTTACAGACCTCTACAGAAGTCCCAGTCAGGAAATAAGTAGCAGAAACAGTAAAGGCAGCAGCATCTCCAGCTGTTATTCCTGGACTCTACTTCAGACAGTAGACACAATACAACATTATGCACACGCCTTTCCAAGCCAGCAGCTAATTGAGCTAGATAACAATGAACAATTCAGCTGCATAATGCCCCCCCTAAAGGCTAGACACACTTCACGTTGTCCACGACACTTTAGTTCATTAGGCAGTTTTTCATTACTATCACTGTAATCCTGCCTGAGGAGCATCAAAGTTCAGGGTAGTTATCCCTGGCAAGAGACATCGTTCGATTCATTTCACAGTTGTTTATTTCTCCTCCTTCCTAATAACATCAGCTGCCTTCAGTTCTAGTTCAAGGATGTAAATTGGTTATTCCAGGCTGGAAAAGTCAGCGAGCAAATTGGCTTTTGTTTGCGACAGCCTCTCCAGCAGGAACCATTTGCCAGAGATCATCAGATGAGGAGTCAGTTGTGGCTTCTCAAAATTGCTTTTCATTTTCTCCGCTACAGAAGTTCTATTTCTGCTTTATTTAACTGATAAACACCAGCAGAACTGTCCCTGTGGAGATGAGGTGAGCTTTAATGCATTGATCTGAGCTTTCTCAAAAGCTCAGGCATTTCCCAATCTGAGATTTGTTCCCCCTCCTCCCTCCTTTGCAGATATTGAAGTCAGCTTCAAAACTTCAAACTTTGTGCAATATTTACCACATTTAAAGCAGGGCATTATATTTCACAAGCATTTAGGGGATACTATAATATTAAGTGATCTATTTTCTAAGGATGGCAACAACTCTTCCTTTCTTCAACTTTTTAAATAACCTCAGACAGCTCCTACAAAGTGTTTTTCAAGCTAGCACAAGATCTGGTTCGAGCCAAATCAGAGAAAAAATTGCTGTTTGATGACCACAATGTAGTCAATTTTAATAACATAAGAGACAAAACACTTCAGAATTCCACCACAGGAATATTAACATTTAGAGAGGAAATTACAGAAAAATGACAGTCATAGTTAAAAGAAAATTCTGTAAGAGCAGCAACACCAGTAGGCTATTCAAAAGTGTTCCAAAAAGGTTCACAGCCACCTGACAGAAAGACTCTAAAAGTAGCAGGAAGATGAAAGACTGTGTGGTTAAACATCTACGTTAAAAAGATGTTTCAAAGGGTGGCCAGAACACAGAAAAAAAAAGAATTAACTCTGTCAAGTTAAAAGTAAAAGCATATTCAAAAAAAAAAATCTTGTCCTCATTGGCTCAAAGAGCAACTTGCCATAGATATATAGACTACTAATAAAAAAACCCAACCCTTTTCAAACATGCTGGAAGCCAGAAGCCTGCCAGAAAGTTTCTGAAACCAACAGATGATAATGAGATAAACACTGAAGCAGATAAGCCCCTTTTCAGAAAAGTTAACGAATTCTTTCCGTTTGTGTGCAGTATGGAGGAGGTCAGGCAGGTTCACCCACAAAGCCAGGCTGCCCAAGGACCAGTTCTGAGGAACTGCCTCGAATTTGAGTGTTTAAGCAGCAGCTTTTACCCAGTTCAGTAAATGGAGCGACCATAAATTGCCCAGAGCAGGGAGTATTCACCCAGGAGCTCTAATACGCAATTTTTCTGAGCTACCACGGTGTGTAACTTGTCACATAAATCTCCCTCACTTTGCAGATGGCAACTATCTCACAGATCTTGTAAAATTGGCTCGAGGGCATTCTTGCCAATAACAGACTGAGGCATTTAACTTCTGTAAGCCAGTAAAATATATTGTAGTGTTCAGAATGAAGAGAAACTTGGATAAATACGATTTAACAAGGGAGAGCCAAGGAGCTTTCCAAGCACAAAGTGATGCCTAGTAAATCTTTCAGAATGCTTTGAAGGATTCCATGTGTTAATAAACAGAACACACAGTATATGGTGTACTGGGATTGTCCCCCAAAGATGCTGACTTTGATTTTTTTTTTTATTGGCTTTGCGAGACATTACCTTTCTGTGGGCTCTCTGACTTTGCTATTGGGCAAAGCAGCGTCTTCAAAGACTTAAGTTGTTAAACAACGAAAACAAAGATTTAGTTTTCAGACTGAAGAGGGGTCCTTCAAGAAGCTATACTGGGACCTGTGCTGCTCAACATTCTCTTAGTCTGAAAAGGTGGAATGGGAAGAGAAACACAGAGCAAGGGAGTTTGCTGCGTTAAAAAAATACAAGAAATCCTCCTTGTGGATAGTTAAGCCTACTTAGGAAGGTTCACAAATTTCTCAGTGAGAGATAATTAAGTGATACAACAAAAAAAAAAATAGAATTTGTTGTCAATAAAGTAATGCACATGGGGAAAAACAGCCTTAACTGCTCCTATGCTGTGGTGACCTCTGGGTTTGCTGTTACTAGTCACATCTGTTACCCAAATTCTGCTGCAGGTAACACCTAAAATAGCAGATAGGTTGTCAGAAAGTTGCTGAAATCTCCAATCAAGTGTTAGGAATTTTTTGGACAGAGAGGTAGAAAACGTGTTCTATTCACAGCCCACGGTTCACATGTTGCACATTAGATTTATTTCAGTTTTCTTTTTCCTTTTCATTCTCCCCTGCCTCAAAAGGGGAACGGAAGAATTGGGAAAGGAATTGGAGCCCATTCCAGGTGAAGGATCACCCCACATATGCCTTGCGGGGCTGGGTAGTTTTGTTTTGTTGTTTGAGGATGTTGAATTTGCATTGATTTTGTTGTTTGGGGTGTTTTTTAAATACTACTTCTACAAACATTTATTCTCTCCACTCAAAGGATACCAGGCCAGGGAGACAGAGTCCACAGTCCTGGTTTGGCCAAATACATCTTCCAGGGGGAAGTGGGAGGTGTCAAGAAAAGAATTCCTCCTTTTGCCTTTTATTAATGCAATTCTCTTATTCACCATCAGATTCTTATGTTAAAGGTGACTGAACAAAAGAAGAGTTTCAGTACAAGCCCCCCCCCCTCTGCCTCAACGTGCTTTTGAGCCTCATCTAGCATGAGATTAATAGACTCCACCATCTCTGGGGCAGCAGTTGCCATCATCTCCAAACCCACCGGCCTCTGGAGATTTAGGGCGTAAATGAAGCAAGCAGTACAATATACCAGGAAAAAAAAAAAAAAGAAAAAGAAATTATCTTGGAAGTCACAAGAGCACCATTCACAAAACCTCTAGATCCCTGACCAAGCTCAGCATTTCTAGTTCATAAGCATCTTTGGATGAGGAATAAACACGAAAACCTTAAGTAAGAGAAAGGGAACAGCCTTAATTTGGGAAAACTGCAGCAGTACAGCAGACAGCTCATGCTTTCCTCAAGCAAGATGGATGGGGAGGGAGGGAGGGAGGGACACACAGCCACGGGCTTTTTGCTGAGAAGCTTTTGTTCACCTCTCATGCAGTCGCTAGATCTGGAGGAGCAAAAATGGCCTTTAACCAGCTCTTGGGCACAGTTGCATTTCCCCTGCTGCCCGAAGGCCATTACAACCATCTGTCCTGCACTACCATGCTTGCCTCCTGGCAAAGCAGGACTACAGACCAGTAATTAACTTAATCGCCACGCAAACCATGCTGTAATTCTATAACAGAGGAGACCAACATCTTTTCCCTTTACCCTTCAACATGCAGCTAGAAAAAGGGACACAAGGAAGGCGAAGCTTCCACCCCAGTGCACACATCGTATGCAGACTGTGTCTCAGGGTACAGCAGAGGTTTCATCCCACAAATACACTTCACTAGGGAAAACAACCTGAAGTTTGGGTAGCTTCTGAAATAAGCATCACTCTTTACCAAACCCTGTCAGATAATCAGGGAGGAAATTTCTTAGACATGTTGTATAAACAAAAATGATACAAAGTAAAAGCTTTTAAAGTTTGTTTTGCTTCCAAGAGAAAACTCTGCTCTGCTCAATTCCTTTCACCTTAAGCTCCACAACAATAACATTTATAATTCCAATTAGAAACCATCAAGTGGATCCTTCCCCTGCTGAACCCAGTTCATTTCAGTGGTGGTGGCAGTCAGGCTTCCCTAGTTTCCACCTGCCCAGAGTTTCCATTCAAGAGGTGGGCACAGCACACAAGGCTGAGCCAGCCTATTCCAGCTCAAGACCGACCATGGCACTGGCCCCTTGCAGGAAGAACATCAGCTTCCAGGCAACAGTGCCCAAAAGATGTCCTCTGAAGGCACAGCCACATGCTGAGCTAGTCCACAAAGACACTCAGAGATAGTCTCTTCCTGTTGACTAAAATTCTTTGGAAATTTGGGGTGTTTGCCCAGGAGAACTTCAGGAAGAACAGCAGTAGGACAGATTTCCTCAGCCCAGCTCCACTCAAAGTATCAAAGACTATCACACTCATTAAAACTCCTGCTCCTTGTCTTAGCTGAGTTCCCATCAACCTCACACTGAGCAGTCATATGGAAATTAAACCCGTGGACTGGGTTCCGTTCCCAAAGACATCAGATCCAATTTCTCATCTGGTTCTCATTTCCACAGCTGCTCACCAAGCTTCTCACCAGAGCACAGATGAATTTTAAGCTACCAACTTAAACATTTTCCATATGGTATCCGACTAGGCAGCTTGGATTCTTTTAGTCTGAAGTTGGGATTTTATTAAGGCTTTTTAGGAATAGCATGTAAGAAATGAAAGTTCATTTCCTCAAAAGTCAGGGACAAAAAGCTGTTTAATTAGACACCTGCCTCAAATCTGCAGAGCTAATTAGCACTAGTGTGCATGAAAACATTAAAAGTAATGGACTTTCAGAAGTCCCCACTGTGCTGCATTCTGCTTTCATATATATTGAACATCGTGCTATGAAAATTGCAAAATCCTTCTGTTCAGCCATGCTTAACTTTGCTCAAACCACCTTTTTTCACTGAAATTTTCCATTTTTTGGATGTCAAGGCAGAACTTGTTTTCTGGAAGGTCTGAGAAAACACCTTTCAGCTGTTTCAGATACGTGTGGGAATTAAATTCCCACTTAGAAAAGAAAAAAACCAAACCCCAAAAATCCCACACAAACCACAAACTCCCCCCCCCACTGCCCAAAATAACCAAAATACCCCTTTTAAATTAGGCTGATACAACAGCAACATCATAAACAGCTGAAATTTCTTGCATACCCTTCAGTAAATAGTTTAATTTTATTATTAAGACAGATAATAACCTTTTGGCACATTTGCTGTGCTGGGCCTGACTCCTAGGAGATAGGACTCAGAGAATCTCTAATTTGGGGTTAAATAAATTGGAAAAAAAAAATCATCTGACAGTATCTCTCAAAAGGCTCTGTTAGTGCAGTAAGCAAACATGCTGGGGGAAGCAAACAAGCAAACAGGTTGGTTGTGGAGCTGCTGGGCTAAAGGAAATTCATCTGGGCTTAGTCTATTTTATCATATTAAGAAGTCAGGAGGTGAGCTGAGCTACCATCCTTTGTCCTGATGTGTGAGGAGACCTGGCAGAGAACACCAAAAGAAAATACTTGCCAGAAATAAGATGATTGTTTTTCCTCTCCTGGCTTTACATGCATCCACAGGAGCCGGACTTTCACAGGGCAGAAAGCTGGAGGAGGACAGAGGCTTCTTGGAATATACCAGGGAGATCCCCCAGCAGTGCTGCACGTACAGGGTCAGGTCAAAGATCCAGCTAATCTGCCTATTCCCCCCCGCCCCAGCAGCTGGGATGCCTGGAGAAAGGAGCACAAGGACACAAGAATATTTCCCTAGTGTATCCTCCCAGAGCTGAACTTCCTCAGCCAGAGACTGTATCTAATCTTCAGGAGCCCTGCGTGGAATTTTTCTTTTCTTCTATTGATTTGTGTAACCATGGTTTGACTCGTTTGGCCTTCAAAACATCCTGTGGCAAGCAAGGCACGCCAGCGTTTAATTATGGTCCTGTGGAAAAAGGAAGGGGTTTTTTGTTCGGTTTAAAGTTGTCAGCTGATTATTTCATTAGGCAATTCTAGTCCTCGGTGTCATGAGAGACCTTGGTTATCCCTTCACTGGTCACCTTTTCCATACCTCTGATTTTATAGGCTGCTCCATTTACCTTTCCCACCCTCTAACTCGCATCACATCATCCGAGTTGGAGAATGGCACATCACCGCTTCCCACATCTTCCCATCAGACTCCTCAATGCCATCACAGGATCAGAACTACACCAAATAATCCAGATAGGATCAAACTCCAAAGTTAGCAGCATAATGATGCTTTCAGTTTTCTAATATTTTTCCTAATTTTCTTTTTTTTTTTTTCTTTATTACTGCCAGCCAGGCCACTGTGCAAAGCTAATGCTTTACTCCAAACTCAGTCTTGGCGAGGAATTTTCAGAGTGTGTTTCATTTGTTTGGTTTGAGTTTTGGGGGTTTTCTTCTAACGAGACACATTGAGACTTAGCCACTTAATTATTGGCACCTTACAAATACACAATAGATGTGAAGTGTGGCTTAATGTAAAGGGTGTGTGAACCTCCCTTCTCCAGCATCTCCATAGGTCTACTAATTCTATTTCTTTTTTGTAATTGCCTAATACTTCTCCCCTGTAGAAAGTCATCCTTGGCCTTCTCCCGCTTCCCAGAACCCCTTAAGAGCTGGCATCCACTTGCTCTCTTATTTCTTTGGCACCAACGCTAATTTAAGTCATATATTATCCACCACAGTTAACAGCCCAGGAATTTCATACCCGAATTCCTTCAAAACACCTGAGTCATACCATTTGGCCTCAACAGTTTGTCACTACTCATTTTTATAGGCTTATTCCAAAAACTTCTACTGACATCACAGTTTGAAAGCATCACAAATACAAATAGTTCGGGTCAGTCAGCCCATGTCACACCAGCACAGGCGTGAGAAAGAGCAGAGATAGTCCCACAGAAAAGGATCTGCTGAGAGTTCTCGGAGCCCTCGTGATGCATTAGGCAATTAAAAGACAACATTAACCTTAGGAGTGTAAATGCCAAATGTGGCAAGAGTCAAAGATCTGGCTCTTCACCCACGCAAATATTAAAGCTGACACCATTTATAACTCACCAAGAAGAAGTTTCTGAGCTGGCTGGTAATACCTTTTGCTAGTCCAACAGGCTTGAAGACCAAACTTCACATTTAGCTATCAGCAACACCTAGTAAGCTCACATTACTCACAGCTGGGGAAAGTATAGAACATCAAGATTTGGATGCAAAACATTTCCAAAGGTAAGCAAACAACAAACTCCTTTGTCCTCGGGATGGTTTTGGTTTGGTTTTTTTTTTTTAAATAAAGGTTGCTAAATATAAACAACGTGTTACCTGAAACATAGCAAAGCCAAAACCCACACATTTTCAGTTCATATTGTAATATAAATAAGAATCGCGTTTCATATTACAAGATATCTATTGAAGGTTATTTCAGATGGGGAAAAAAAAATAATTGAGCTTTGTTTCAAGGTATCCTCCTTTTCCTCACACCCCATTCTTTCCACCTCCCCTTATTTTTCATTTCAGTTCCTTACAAATATATCTCAAAAGTGTTTCTTGTGCTTAGTCATGGGGTTTGGGTAGAAAGAGCCAGCACAACTATGCCTATTACAGAGCTTTAATTAGTGGAATAGTTCCTGTTAGAGCTCCTGTTCTCTCAACAAATGCTCCAGTTTATCATTGCTGCTGCCCTTGAATAGATGTTTTAGTCACTAAACCTGATGTTTTAGTTACCCTGGCAGCTATCACCAGGAAGGGAAGGAAAGGAGGAGTTGCCAGCAATGAATAATCTATTTTTAATACCTCACCTTAAGGAACATGAGTAGGTCCACACAAGAAAAACAAAACTGAGCCCCACACAAACCAACCCCCAAACAATCTCTGCATACAGAAAACCACATCATTTTTCTTTCCCTAAATCTAAAAGTCTCAATTCTTAGCAAAATGACTTTTCACTAAGGTGAACTGACATCTGTTTGCCCATGGGGGAGGCTGGGAAAAGGGAGGATTTCACATCCTCTGACTCATTTTGTCAGGTTGAATTTGATCTTACCCACATCATCAATTCAGACAGCAAGCTCTGAGAGCTCCCAGGGAAAGGCAGTCAGGCAGTTCACGAGGAGAAAAAGAATCTTTTTAAACGTGAATATCACTGAATACTCCATCCTATCGGGCATGTGCATATGCTAAAGGTATTTACCATCCTCAGCCTGATGTAGCTTCTGCTAAGTCACTGCTGCTTAAAGAGCATCATGCCCTCCCCTAGTTCACCCCCACTCATCTTCCCTGGTGGGTTTCTAGAACCTAGAGCCCCAAATAACTTGCATTGTATAAGGGCTCACAAACCCCAGAGCTAAAGCTACAGCGGCTCAGCACTAACCAGCATTCCACCTGCAAACAGAATCCACCTCCTGTGTCAACAGGGCTGTAGAAGACAGCAACCAGGGAGTACAAACCAGCCAGGCTTATTTTGTTAGCACAAAGTCTCAGACTTTCAACTACATTCACGTAGTTAATTCCTCTTGAATTCTTTACAGGTTAAGCATTTAAGTGCCTAGAATCCAGTCTCCACTTGACTTCGGTGCTCTGTAGGTTTGCTTTAGACATTTAATAAAGTGTCCAAATCATAATACAATAAAGAAAGAGTAACTGATTTGCAGAGACAGTTCAGTTTTAAAATGTAACAGGAGCTAGCAGTCCTAACAGCAGCATCCATGCCAGTGAAATAAGGCAGCAGTGTCTCTGCACCTATGAACCTCTTTTCCATCAACAAAGACAAAGCTACTGGTTTTGGGTTTTTTTTTCCCCATTATTTTTGCTCAGCTAAGGGAAAGTCAGAGGCAGATATTACAAGAATCTTTAAAGTATAGCTGTAAAATACACCAGAAGTGCAGCTTTGTCTCAGGACACGTGAATCCCATCACACGGGATATAAAGTCTATATATGCACAGTCTTCTGGGTGACTGCACAATTAAGCCACATGGGTCTTTATTAAGACTAAAACGAACTGAAGGATTTTGCACAGAAAAACAAGAGAAATGTAAGGAGCTTTAACACCCTGGAATTCAAATTTAGAGTGCTTGGGGAACTGAACCAGAATTTTAAGATTAAAACTACATTTTTGAGACCTGATGGGACTGCAGCAAATTCATGTTAGCATTCCCTGTCACTGGAGGAAGCAGAGCACCAGGAAACCAAAAAGAGAGTCGGTCACTCAACTTTATCCTTACAGTTCATAGATCTGGGTTCTTCATACCCCTTACATAGAGGGGATACTAGAAAACTTAAGAGGGCACGGGGCATCCATAGTCACACCTGACAAGTCCAAAAGGTCCTCTCCGTAGTTTGTGGAGCACCCTGATTGCTCTCCACAAGTGCTGAACATCTGCAGAGCCTGCTTGGCTACTCACACAGTGACCCCATCCCACCAGAACAAGGAGACCTGGGCTTTGTCAGATGCGTGTTAACAACTGGAGCCACTCTCTCCAGGCCCAGCAATTTGAGTTCTTCACGACTGCTGCACAGGAGCTGAGCAATTTCACAAACACTGGCTTTGGGGCAACTGTAGAAGTACTAAACCAGTACACCAAGGAGCTAGAGAATAAGGCTTAAGTTACTGCTGTTGAATACCACTTGGAGTAGCCCTTCTTCATCTCCGCCTTGTGCTTACACAGTGCATCCTGCTGGTTTGACACCATTTATACCCACAGGACAACAGATTTGAGTTATCCAGAGCTTGGAGACGTCATGGCTATCTCAATTCAGGCCATTTTCTCACTTGAGAGCCTTCCCAGAGAACCATACGGCCCTTCTCTGCGTGCCGTGGTTTGCAGTAGAGCCAAGCACTTGGCGAACAGACCCAGACAACATCGAAGTTGTGACAGAGGGCAGATTTTTACAGCACTCATTACTATGATAGCCTGGAGCAAGCCAAAAACTTCTGAAAATAACCGGACCAGCAATTTCAGGGCATTTGTGGAGGCAGAGCTCCTTAAATTCTGTCCTTAAGGAGACCTGAAGGCTTTGAGTGCAGCAATACAAGCCCCTTTTCTAGCAAAGACATATCTAGGTCCTTTATTTACACACCCCCCCAAATAAACCTCCTCCTTCAATTTTAAGCAAAAAGGGTAATAAGCTTCAGCTGCTCCTTATGACTTGCACACCTAGGAACTGACCTCACTTTGAAGGTGGCACATCCCAAGGAATCACATCCCTTTATGGAAACAAGAGGCTAAAAAGGAGCTTAAGAGTTTAGGCAACCTTGGTAATACAGACAAGCTTAAAAACCTTAATTCAGTTCCAAATTCAGGCAGCACTCTTCCCAGCTCTAAAAGTTTGGGTTTTTAGGTAGAGCTTCATCCACAGGTCTACCAGTGGAATAAACTCTGTTACAGACCACCCGCTTTCACCACAAGCGTGACCCACTTCCCTCCCCTCAGATCTCTATTCTTTTTGGTTGCATCTGCATTTCTGTGTACCTGCAAAAGGGCAAACTGATAAAAGAAGTCACGGGCATGCTCACACAAGTGTTCATTTGCAAAGCCAGCAACAGCTTGCAAGCCTCTGGCCCATGCACAGCTTGCGCGAGCTGCTTCATTCTCATGGAGATGTGATTTTACTACCTCGCATGTGCTGAGCCTTCAGCCTTTTTGAGAGTGACTCAAAAGGTCATCATTCTGTGCTTCCATGCATAGCAGATCCAGAAGTTCAGCCACCAAGTTCCACTCAGCTTAGTTGACAATGTGAAGAAGAAAGGCTTTGCAGAATCGAAGGATGCAAACCACAGTAGTAGAGAATAATCCCTTTAAAGTCTAAAACCATAATATGATTATCCAAGAAATTTCAGCAGCTTACGGCATCACTAACATAATATCTTAGTCCATTATTGTAAATATTTTAATAAGCTTTTTTTGGGGGGTATAAAAAGGGTCCCATTCCGCCCCCCCAAGTTATGTCTGTAAAGCTTAGGAAAATAAAAACCAGCTATTACTTGATATACCAGAACAACACATCTAGCACAGTACCTCCAAGAACAGGGTTATAATGGACACATACACAACACAATGATAGCAAGGGAAGCACGGAATACTTTCCTAGAATAGTCCCTCAGCACCCTGGTATTTGTTGCTCAGCACCTCTCTCAGCCCGAGACCACGGTGGTCAGTTTAATAACTTCAAACCTCAATAAAAATCTGATTACAAGAAATAAAACCTGGGAATGTGCCCCTAGCAAAGTGGGATTTCTGCTGTAATTACAGTTCTCAAAAACTCTTCAGCGCCTCAAAATGAGAGGAAAACTGTGATTACAAGCCAGGAGGAGCACCAGGACCTTCACAGCCCCTGCTCTCTGTGAGCAGCAGTAGTTTCACGGTGAGGTTGCCCAGAGAGGTGGTCACTGCCCCATCCCTGGAACCACTGCAAGTGAGGTTGGCCAGGGCTCTGGGCACCCTGCTCTAGCTGCAGATGTCCCTGCTCCCTGCAGGGGGGTTGGACTCGATGAGCTTTAAAGGTCCCTTCCCACCCAAACCAGTCTGGGATTCTCTGATTTCCAGACTGTAAATTCATGGTGGCATCTTCTACTTCCGACAGGGACAAAATGCCAGCCAAGGCTGTGCTGCCATCATACAGCAACAAGGAACAGGGAGGTTATAGCAGCAGCCGCCAAAGATACTACTACATCATCTCTATCAAGCCCTGATGTCAGCTTATACCTGCAGGAAACAGCAGCTCTCCTGCCTGCAGGGGCCTGGGGACGAGGGGTGGCATGGCGCTCGCGTCAGCGAGGCCGGCACAGCAGATTCTTTTTACCTCCACATGCTGCTCCAGTGCTACAGCAACGGGAACAACAAATAACAAGCAAGACAATATGAACTTTGAGCAGAATTTGCCATTTTCATAACTTGTGCTGAAAAATAGCTTTGGGAAATTTTTACTCAATTCCCTCATTTCCTTGAGCCTCTTTTGATGGTGATTCAGTAGATCCTGAGACATGGCCCCTGCCCACACATTTCTTTTCACAGGCAGTTCCCCAGGTAATAATTATGCATTGGCAGTGTTTTTCCAAGGAACTACTCATATATCTTTGATAAAAAACAGTGCCCAAATGCCAATCCACTGATGACGACCATTGGTCAAAGTATCTCCCTCCAGTCCCAGGTGTCAGCTGATGTCCTGAGACAGCAGCAGCACAAAAGCCAGGGAAGCGAAGCGACAGGAAGGCCCCATTTGTACGCCCTGTAACTCTTAAAGAACAGATACTTGAAAATAAAACCACACATTCTTTCCACTTCAGTTTGGTACATCCTCATGCCTCTGCTCATCGTGCTCCAGAGGACTTTTGCTTCCAACACCTCCCCAAGGCAGCACGTACTCAAGAAATTCCTGCTCTGTTACAGAGCTACCGCTACAGACATTAACATTCCATACGGAACATCAGAACAAAGCAACAGAAATGGCCACCTTGATTCTCAGCTCACTCTTCAGCTTTTTTTCACCTTCCCTGCTCTCAGAGGTTTTGTTCTCCCACCCTATGACCACCTGTACACAGCTGAGTGCACACACATGCACATGTCAGCCGAGAAGAATCTGAAACCTGACCAAAAGCCTTTTCTGCTCAGAACACTTAACGTCCTTGTAAAGACTAATGAAATATTTATCCCCAAAGTCTCTAGCCAAGTCTAGTGATGATAGAAGGGACCGACAGGAAAGGGAACTCCTGTCAGTGATTTTGCCTTTTTTCCTAGGGCAAAAAAAGGCACAAACCAAGAAAAAAAATGACTAAAATAACCACCACTAAGGTTTATATGAGATTTCTGGAGGGAGGACTTAACCAGTGGAATTGCTGTGCCCGGGTATCTGCAAATCTGCATCCTGCTCCCTTCCCCTGCACTTCTCTACTCAGCCGAAGCAAACCTCAGAGCTTTAGGTGCACCACCACGGGACAAGCCAAGGGTTGAAGCAGCGAGCTGCAAAGCTCAGCAGCAGGAGCTCTTCCTGCTAAAGCACCAGGCTCAGCAGCAAATGCATCCCCCACACACACATCTTCTGTGAGCCGGGCACAGCTGGGGATACATGCCACGCCACGCGCCAGTCCCGCGGTCACTCAGCAAATATGTGGAACAAGTGACTGGACACTTGACCGTGGTGAGTCACATCATGGTTCTCCAGCCGTGGCTTTGCGGCTCACGTTGCCATGCCAAACACTAGAAACTTCCCAGCCACCCCAGCCAAAGCAGCACTGGAATTGAGGTTCTGTGATCTCCTAGGCTCGACCCACCCTAACCCAGCTGATGGAGTGACCCCTGCCACCCTCTCTGAACAGCCCATGAGATGGAAGGCACGTTGTCCTGATGTATCACAGGCATCTACAAATAGCCCTAAAGCTCGGCAGAGCTCTCTTCCCACAGAGATGGGTTATTACCTTCTAAGATACCACAAGATATCTCACCACCCTTAGAAATTCCTCCCCTGGAAGACCCTGGCTGCTCTTTCACTGCAACAGGATGTTCCAGTCCACATGAAAGAAAAAGAAAAAAAAAACCAAACAAAAAACCACCAAAAAACCACACCATAATTGGAAATAGAGGATACAAGAACAAACCAGAAACACACCTTCCAGCCACAGAAGCAGTAAACACCTTCCTCCCTTCCATCTTCCAAGAACAAACAGGAGAACTGGGGGGAAAAGACCTCTCTTCTTGAGGGCACTAATAAGCCTCCCCCAATTAAGCCTAATTAGCAATAGATGAAACCTAATAAGCCTGACCAAGGTCACCTGGGGCCTCACCCACACCTGCATCCATGGCCCCAGAGCTCCCTTGCAGTCTCAGCTGGGGCCACCAGTGCCTGAGGACACCATTGGGACAAGCCTGGACAGAGGTCCCCAGGGAAGTCCTGGAACTGGTGGTGGCTCCTGCATTTTACTGGTCAACCAGTGGCTAAAGAGAGCCACATGTTTGCTTACGGAGGCAAAGCCAGAGTATTACACGTGCAAACATCATCCCATCTTAACACAGATGTAGTAACTGGCGTTCAGTGGCTGGGCATTTCTGTCCCTCATCGAGGGATGCAGAGCACATAACCCACCCTGCAGAGTCCCTCTTTTCTTTGCCACCATGCTCTGGGCACTTTTGCCTCTTCTTATAGATTATTCCCAGTATTTTCACCCTTCCCAACTTTGAAAGGCATTTTACTCTTCTCAGTAAAACCAGACATATAAGGAAATGAGCAAAACTGCAGAGAACGTTGTGAGCAACCTCTTTCCCCAACTGGTCCCAAACCCATTTGGCAGGATTTTTCCCCTGATGCTATGCCCACTTTGCCTTCCTCAGCACTAGCAGCTATTTGGGAAAAGGCGGGACGTATTCTCATCAAAACTCAGGTCTGTTTCCAGTTAAGGCTGCAGTAAAACAGCATGTCATTTATAAAATCAGATGGAAAAACTCAAAGAACAATTTAAAGACAGACTGGTTTCTTCTCAGAAAAATAAATGTCAGCCTAGCCCCAGCTTTTCTTCTGTACATGTGGCAGGCTGAGAAGGAGAGAGGTCACATGGTCCCTTCAGTCTCGTGAGCTGAATATTTCTGTATATTTCTGAATATTTTCAGAATATCTTCTGAATATTTCTGTATATTTCTGAATATTTCATAATACTTTCTGAATATCAATATTTCTGTATATTTCTGAACATTTTCTGAGTATTTCAGAATATTTCTGAATATTTTGGTATATTCTGAATATTTTCTGTGTATTTCTGAATATTTTCTGTGTATTTCTGAATATTTTCTGTGTATTCCACAGAATCATTCTGTGATTTCCCTTGTGCTCGCACTAGAAAGGTCTGCAGTATTTAGCAGCACTTCTGACGAGCTCATTTGAAGCAGTGCGTGAGATCCACTCATTGTCTTCGGGTTGTTTTAAAATATTATTGCAGTTGCCAAACGACTCATACTTGCCTACAGCCCGTCGCCTACATGACCCGTGTCACCCAAACCACATTCCAGAGCACTTTGTCGCATCTCTCTGCTCACATCTCCTCTCCTCCACTACAGGCTCCGTCAGTTGGGCTGCTTTATTTTTTTATCCCTTTCTTTAGCAGCCAGGAGATGAGGCCCCACCTCGACAGGTTCGCTGGAGTGCCTGCTTTTAGTCAGAAAGATGATTTACAAATGGAATTGGTTTCCTCAGCCACAGTCAGCAAAACCAACCTGGCTTTGAGAAACCCAGTTGTTTCCACTCAAATCCATTCTGTTCTTGCCTCTGTATATTTGCTAAGCACAGGGACACAGTTTTTGTCATTTCTTTTTCTCTGGCTCAGCAATTAGATATTTTATACTCTAGGGATACAGGTCCAATGAGAGAAACTGCCGGTGTACTGCCCCTTCTTCCTTAAATACTCAACAGTGCTGTTAATTCGGTGGGACTGGATTATCCAGCTCCAGCCAAACACAGACTGGAACTGGCAGAGGGATTCCCGGTTTTTGGGGCAAACATATTAACCCCCGAGTTAAGTGAAAGGGAAAAATGACTGTGAAGAAAGATTCACTCCTGGAAAAAAAAAATTAAATCCCAGGGGTAACTGGTTAGAGAATTTGACCTGAATTCATAAATAGCTTTGGGATGACCTAAATATCATTTTCCCAACAAACTTAGTATTCACTAGAATTTTCTCCTCCAATTCTGCAGGCCAGTTGGCTCACTTGGGGTATGTCACTACAGGCATTAAACACCAGTAAAGTTCAGATTGGAAAGGTTTCTTCTCATACAGCTTGAATTGGAAGGAACTCGCTATGGGCTTCCTTAGTCCACATTTAGAAAGCTGTGGTCTGGTTTTCTGGAGTGGTCAGTCATCACAAAACAGTCACCATGAGGAACACAGCTGACAAAATGACCACAGTCATCCTCAAGAGTGACGTTCTCCCAAATTAAAGGTCACAAAATGCCTGATGGAATCACAGAATTATTGAGGCCGGAAAAGACCTCTGAGATCATCAAGTCCAGCCTATGACCCAACACCACAACATCAGCTAAATCATGCCACTGCGTGCAGCATCCAATATTTTCTTAAACACCTCCAGGGATGGTGACTCCACCACCTTCCCGGGCAGTCCATTCCAGTGTCTGAGCACCCTTTCTGTGAGGAGGTGCTTCCTAAGATCCAACCTAACCCTCCCCTGGCACGGCTTCAGGCCATGCCCTCTCATCCTGTCACCAGTTGCCTGGGAGAAAAGCCCGGCCCCCGCCTGACTACAGCTTCCCTTCAGGTAGTTGTAGAGAGTGATAAGGTTCCCCCTGAGCCTCCTCTCCTCCAGGTTAAACAATCCCAGCTCCCTCAGCCTCTCCTCACCAGACTTTCCCTCCAGTCCCTTGCCCAGTGTTGCCGCTCTCCTCTGGACCCGCTCCAGCTCCTCAATATACTTCTTGAAGTGAGGGGCCCAGGAACTGCACCCAGTACTGGAGACGAGGCCTCACCAGTGCCAAGCACAGGGGCAGAATTACATCCCTGCTCCTGCTGGCCACACTATTCCTGATCCAGGCCAGGATGCCATTGGCCTTCCGTGCCACGTGGGCACACTGCTGGCTCATGTTCAGCTGGCTGTCAACCCTAGCACTCCCAGGGCCCTCTCCAGCCACTCATCCCCCAGTCTGTAGAGCTGCAGGGGGTTATTGTGGCCAAAGTGCAGGACCTGCACCTGGCCTTGTTGAATCTCATACCATTGGCCACAGCCCATTGACCCAGCCTGTCCAGGTCCCTCTGCAGCTTCTTCTTACCCTCCAGGGTAAGAAGACACTGCTCCCCAACTTGGTGTCATCTGCAAATTTACTAACGGTAGAAACGATCCCCTCATCTAGGTCATCAATAAAGATGTTGAATAGAACTGGTCCCAGTTCTATTCAGCTGGAATTACCCTTTTCATCAATCACTGGAAATGCTAAAAATCCCAAGAAAAGAGGATGACACGGTATCATCCTCCGATGCAAAGTGAAATGAAAGGGCACCTCATTAGAGGGTTCCGAAATATCAACAAGGCAAAGCTGAAGCAGATCTCAGTCTGCGGGAAGGAATTGCTTTTCCGTGACCCCCACAATTGAGACTACGATTGGCCACCACTGCCATGGACTGGCCACGACCCTCCTCCTCCTGCCCCCCCTCCACGGGCACGGCCACCAGTACAGACAGTACAACCCCAGTGAAGGGTCAGGTGCTCACCAAACTTCTCTGCAGTCATTTTTACCCTTCAAAAAGGAGCTTTGTGAAGGACAAGTGGACGCCGGAGCGATTTCTATTCATGACGTGGCAAAGATGAAACATCCATCGGATACATTCGGTGCATCTTCTCTCAACAGGCTTTTCAGAGCCTGAAGGCAAATGCGATGGGTTAATAGGGCTTGACGAGCCTATCAACTGGAGACCTCGCTCAGACCGAGGATATGTAATTAAACAATAAAGTGCATCGTGCTGTGGCTGCTGGGGAGCAATAATGTCCCCCGGGGAGTGTGGAAAAGCATCAGGCTGTGAGCAACAGCACCTGGGAGGTGCGATGATGGAGAAAATCACAAGGTTTGTTATTATTCTCCTCATGAGCCTGGAGGCTGGTGGCCCCCCACAGTGCCCTCCACACCGGCCTGGCCAGGCAGGACCTTCCCTCAGCACCTCGAGTGCTGCCCCTCACCATGATCTTGGGCCCACCACCGTCCCCAGGTTCCACCAGTGCAATGGCCTCAGGTGGAGACACGGGGCTGCTGTGGGACCCAAACTAACACTGGCTCAGGCTCCCTGCAACAAAAACCTCTCAGAAATCCCCTGTGGGGTCACAGCCCCTTGTTGAGCTGCCTACCGCTCGCTGCCCTTGCTCAGAGGCAGGAATTCTCATCTTCTGGCTTTTCTCACCTCATGGCTTCTTCTGCAAGTCTATCGCTGTCATTGAGAGAGAGGTTTCCAATAACTTCCAGTCACTCCAAGGACATGAACAAAACAGAAACACTTTGTCAAGGCAACCACCCGGCCCTGAGATGTGTCTGCCCTGTCTCTAATGGATTTCTTCATTCTGACAGAGTCATCCCTCTTGGCGAGTGAAAGGGTGTATTGGGGCACTCCAGGGGCTTCAGCCCACACCGTATGGGGTGGCCCCATCCCTGTCCTGCTGATCCAGGGCATACTGAGGAGAAAAGCATGAAAAAAAGCAGCTGTGAGAGGCAGGCTGCATCTTAGCCCCCCCTTGGGGACATCTGTGACTGAAAGGCAAGGAAACTGGAGTTACCTGGACAAGTTAAAAACAACAGGATCAGTGTGAGGAGACCCCACCAGCACGCTGAAGTTCTTGGGGGGGGGTCCAGCACCACTGGAGCTTTTTGGGGCCCATTCACAAGGGAACGCTCTCTGTGAGACAAGCCAAGAGCAACCCTCCTCCTTTATTGGGTTGACAAGAAGTACACCAAGCTAAAGAAATCGGGTTTATTTTACTACTGTGCTTTTTCTTCCACTGTTAGATAAAGGGACCTGTGGTGCTGGGGGGTGAGCCCATGGAAGCTGGAGTATTGGGGTGGGGGCAGAGACGTTGGGTTGAAGGTAGAAGTGCGAATGGCTCCATGGGCGAGGATGAACCCTCCTAACAAACCTTCAGAGCTTCTACTTTAGAACCCCATTCCTACCACCGCAGGCTGTGGCATCACGAGTCTGGCTCTCCCTTGTCACCTCTGGCTGTGCATTGCCATGTGAGTCCTGCAATCATGTGGGGAATCATAGAATTATGATGGTTGGAAAGCACCTCTAGGATCTAGTCCAACCTTCATCCCAACATCTCCCTAACCACCAGCCCACAGCCTCAAGTGCTAGAGCTACTCGTTTCTTAAACCCCTCCAGGGGTGGTGACTCCACCCCCTCCCTGGGCAGCCTGTCCCATTGCCCAACCACTCTCTCAGTAAAGAATTTCTGTCTAATATCCAATCTAAACCTCACCTGACACAGTGACGGTCACCACGCACCTAGCTGACCTGACAATGCTGGAGGTATATATGAAATCATAATTTCCACACACAAAAAGTATCACCAGTAACCAGTCTCATGAAAAAAAAAAAAAAATCAGTAGAACGGGGAAGGAGGCGGGGAACAGGCTGAGGGGTGCAGCTGGAATTAGAGCAGGGTGCTGGTTTTGCTCTGTCATGGCTCAGCTGGCTGTTTGCAAGCCAGAGCTTTGTAGCACAGCCACTTTTACGGTCCCCGTGCTGAAACGGAACAGTTTGGCCTTCAGATGCAACAATAGCTTACGTGCAGGACTCCCTGAAAGCACAGGTCCCTGGAGAGGAACACGAGGCTATCTCCAGGAATGAGCTGGCTGCAGCCCGGCGCGGCGGAGCGGATTTGTGTAATCCCATCCCTTATAGACCGAAAAGAGGAGTTAATAATTTTCCAGGCAACGCTTCAAATTGGATCGCTAGGGATATCTTGTGAGGATTCCAACAGAAATGTTCCTGACGGCCATTAATGGGCTCCCAGTGACGTACGAGATGCACACGCACGAACGACGCTGCTGCCAGCCGGGAAAAGAAACCGGCTCGTGTACAAAGGTGCACTCAAAGCAAATGACATCGCAAGGGACTCGTGAATTCCCAGGACAAATAATGACAACCCCCCTGCTTCCACGTGCGCTCCCAGCGAAGGGGTGCAGGAGCTGGATGCGGGGCATTGTGTACAACCCATTGAAAACTCCAAGGGGCCACGCTCTGTTTCCATAACACTTTTTACATGCTGACTTTTATGGGTCTCTTGATGACAATCTAAATCCTGCCTGTTCTTCAGTAAACCATTAATCTTTCAGATAGAGTTCAGGGAAGTTGCTGTGTAGCAATAAAGTGCGTGGTTCCAGAACCCAGAGGGAAGGTTCCTTTCTGAACACTTAACGTTTATTTAAAGATGTTTGCGCTCCTACTTGACTGAATGAAGTTATGTAGCTTTAG
>JAAGNO010012695.1:30112-51331 GCA_033439905.1 Ceryle rudis | reverse complement strand
GTAATCTTTCAGATAGAGTTCAGGGAAGTGGCTGTGGAGAAAAAAAGTGGAAGGTACGAAAACCCAGAGGGAAAACAAAGGAAAAAAGGGAAAAAAAAAAAAAAAAGGAAAAAAAAAAAGTGGAAGGGAGTGACATTGTTTCTGAAAGACAACTTCATGGCTTGGAGGGGTAGGGGGGGAAATGCAGGATTATCTCTCTAAATCCTACTTGGAGCCTGCCCCTCCCCTCACCAAACCCTTGATACCACTTTGCCTGTACCCCTTGTGAGAAGATCTCCCCATTCCAGAGTCAGCGTAAGAAAGGAGCTGGTCACCCCTTGTACCTTGCGCCTTGATGGCCCAGGAGCCTCTTGTGAGTGGTGCCAGCTGGGACTGTGCTTTGGAGAGCAGGTCCCAACTGGGGAGTGTCCGTGCCCACCACTGCTCCCCCCAGACCTGGCATGGAGGGCTGTGGGGAGTGGGCTCCACCAGTTCCCACCAGCCAGCGATTTCAGGAGCTAACTCACATCACCCAGTTTACAGGTTCGCTGCCACTATTGCAGACTGGAGAATAAAACATCTCCTGTTTGCCTTCAAACTACTTCCTTTTGCTGTGCTCACAGAGCCAGAGTTGCAAGAGCCACCAAATCCCCATGCCAAGCTCGGACAGTCCTGTCCTGGGTTTGCATTTGAACTGGTGGCCCCCAGCAGAATTAACAAATTCCATGCCTCGCTTTATAATGGGGAAAAAAAATGAAGCCAATCCCTTGTGCTTCCAGGCCCCTGCAAAATTGATTCGATCCACGTGTCAGTGTCTGAGCTGTGTATAGCTGCTGGGAAAGCACGGATCACGCTGCTTGGAAGCGATGGTACCAGTCAGTGCTAGGAAGTGCCCCAAAAAAACATCTTTAATCTGACTTAAGTGCCCTAAGCTACGTCTTTTATTCAGAAAGGGGAAAGATGGCAAGGAGAAGCCTGAAAAAAAATAATTCCTATGGGGAAAAATGGGGAAAAAATAAGCACATTGGAAACATAGATGCAGATAGAAGCCCACTTACTGGACTCCTCCAGTTCAAACTGGCACAGCTCTCAACAGAAAAATGAGGGCAAATTCACTGTCTAGATATCATAAATACAAGGACTGAAAGAGTCTGGTACTTCTACCTTAAACTCCTGGTCCGTAATCCTTCCCGGGCACACATGTAGCTCACAAATATTTCTATACAGGACACTTCTAATCCCAGAGCTCTGCCTGTTCCATATGAGTATTACCTTCTCTGCTTTCCATATGAAGATAATGTTCTCATCATTCCTGATGACAGCACCTCACCAGCCAAACCAAAGGTTGTGGAAGTGAGGCTGGGGAAAAAAAAAGATAAATTCTTTTCACTGACAAAAAGAATCCTGTGAGATTTTGCATGTCCTTCACAACCTTTATTATAAGAGTAATGCAGAACCAAGTGTGCAAATATCCACCTGAACATGAAGTACAGTATCTACAGCTTACCTGAAGCAGCAAAAGCCTCAAGCACCAGCCCTAAGGCCACATTTTCACTTGCAGGATGCCCACCAACGATGGTTTGCTCTGCCAGCAGCCGTCTGCACCTTCCTAATGCTGGCTCCCTGCAGAGGCCACCTGCACAGTCCTGGAGGTACAGAATGGATTGAGTTGGAAGGGACCTTAAAGACCATCTAGTTCCAACCCTCTGCTGCCATAGGTTTCATTCTTGATGAATATAGGAGGAAAAAAAATAATCTACAGTGAGACACTGTCTGAGATAGGCATCCTGACCAAAGAGCAGCTAATTAGATGTGAGTGAAGTTAATTACGTTTCACACTAAACAGCGAGACCCCGAGCAACAGAATGTGACAGAGCTGCTGCAGCTGTTCCCTTTGGTGAAGGCACAACAAGCAGTTCCTGGGTAAATAAGGGTAGGTGAGGGTGGTGAGACCCTGGTCCAGGTTGCCCCAAGAGGTGGTCACTGCCCCATCCCTGGCACCATCTCAGGTGAGGCTGGAAGGGGCTCTGAGCACCCTGCTCTGGTTGCAGATGTCCCTGCTCCCTGCGGGGGGCTTGGACTCAGTGAGCTTGCAAGGTCCCTTCCCACCCAAACCACTCTATGATTCTGTGATCCTACCATCACATCCCCCATGTGCCTCTCTGACATTTCTTAGGTGACATTTGCCCTTCTAACCAAAGCCAGCAGCATCCTCTGGGGTAAAATTCAGTGCAACCCTCCAAAATGAATACGCATGCTCAGGGTATGCGCACAGCCCCGACTTCCCACAGCACTCTCGTGCAGTGCCACGTGCGGAACACCACATCTGGAGCAAGGTCCCAGTGATGCTTGGCCTTTCAGCAGCCCCAGCACTGCTCCACACTTCCCGGTGCGGTAGAAGCACAGTGTGGGGGCACTGAAAAGCCACTACTGACATCCATTAGCCTGCTGTTGCTGACAGGATTGGCAACAGCAACGGCTCATTTTGTAAAATCAGGTATTTGTAAGGAGAATGATGAGATGGTGCTTCATCAAGGCCTGGGAAGAGGCTCCACTGGGGCTTGGCTGTGTCACATGCCAGGGTAGTCTGCCTGATACAGCATAGCTCCATAGCTACCATTAAAAAATAGTAGCAGCAATGCTTTTTCTCTTCTGCTCTTCAACAGGAAACCTTGCTCGATGAGTTTATTGAGAGGAGGGGGGGGATCTTCACCCTTTGGTGTGCACAGTTTACATCTCGTCCTGAGGAGAAGAAGGAAAAGACGGTCTTTTGTGTATTCTCTCGAGTGGAATTCAAAGTCTCTTGCAAATGTCATGTGCCCCACATCCTCTCACAGGCACTGTTCAGCTGACGTTTTCACTGCTGGGATGCGATGCAGCGGTCCCAGGATGGGTTGAGCTGGGGACCAGCCCCAAAGCAGCCTGGCTCCTGGCTCAGCACTCCCAGGTAAGTGGCAGGGGATGGAGGCATCGCATGCTGGCCCTGGCTAAAGAGATGGAGTTCATGCTGGAGGAAGGTCTTAAATTTTGTGGTTACAAAGAGAGACAACTCATCTGTCTTTTCTCACTTTCCATCAGAGCTCAGCACCCTGAAGTTCTCAGCATAGTTATTCTCACAAAGACGTGCTCTTCTAGAAGGTGTGTAAAGGAGAGTCATGGCCGAAGAGTAATTTTCCATTCTTCGGAGCACCACACTGAACCTACAGCAGAAGAAGGAACTGAATTAGGTCTCCCACATGCCAGGGTTGCTGCCCTGCTCACCAACACCTCCTCTCTCCTACTAACCGTGGCTTATCATAGGGATTGAGGTGGTCCTGTGGGATGAGCTGCATCCATCCGGGTAGTCACAGGCATTAGCAATTGCTATTGGTTACCAGTGGCTACTTCTAGCACCTAATACTAGTAAGAAGGAAAAAAAGTTCGTTGTTCCAAGATGGGCAAATGCTTTGTGTTTATACCCTGACTTCTGTCTGGTAATCATGAGCATTTCACGTCTATCAAGAGCGCATCACACTCTCACAGGCAGGCATATAAGTAGCATCATCTGATCATCAAGTGGAGCACAGGACAGTTAAACAAATTGCCCGGGGAGAGAGATGGGAACACAGCCTGTAACACACCAGTCCACAGCCTTTAGCATCCTTCTTTCAGTCACTTACCGGGATGGTAAAAGCTTCTGTCTAACCCAGGCTAACACAAACTGGAACCCTACCTAAACTGGAACCCTACCCAAACTGAAACTACATCAAAATTAAGCTTTGAAAAACTCTGGGGCTCACTGATTTTGTGTTATTTTTCCGTTTTCTTCCCTAGCTGAGATGGATACAGAAGCATCAACACACAGAGAAGGCGGCTCATCTTGCAGCTACTTTTGGCCGTGTGCAGTAGGACCTGCAGAGGTGTGTGAAAAGGGAAAGAACACAAAAGCAAAGCGACCAGAGACAGAGCAGCAAATACGCTTAAAAACCAATAGCCCAAACCATTTTCTCAACTTCTATGCCTCTTAGAACCAAACCTCGCATTTTAAATCTCGAACGCAGCTGTGAACTTAGGGAGAAATCATCTTCCCACTAGAAAAACAAAGTCCCAAAAGATGATACCGTGAGCACAGTAGGTTGACAACCTCAGGAGAGTGTGGTCCAGCTTTGGCACTGTTGCATCTGGTGCAACCAGCCACACTGTCCTGCAGCCCACTTGGAGCATCTCTGAGGATGCTGCTCTCTCACGTGGTGGGGACTCCTTCCCTCTTTGCAGGGCCTTGAAATTTTTGGTTGGATGAAAGTGAAAGGCAGGTGGTTAAATCTCTTGGATGAAGCAGCTGCGATCGAAGTGCAGCCTGTGCTGGGGACCTTGTGTGCTCCTTGTCCTCAAGCACCACACCTACCCTTGTCCAACAGTATGCACTAAGGACTCGGAAACAGCCATGGCTGTTGGAATTTATCCATCTCCTTCTTGTCCAACCCTGCAAGAGCTGATTCGGTAATTTAGGTGGGTGTGAGCACACGTCTGAGAAAGGGACAGATCCAGGGGAACCAAACATGAGAGGGCCGAGCTGGGAAGAGAAGTTTTGCAGTGACTTGCAATGCACAGGGCTCACGGCCCTACTTACCATCTGTCACCAGCGCTCTAGTCCTGGGAAAGTGGATTCTCCTGTATTTTTTAACCTTCCCTCCCCAGTTAACTCTTTCCACAGCAGAGGTGGCCATCTTCTCCTGGTCTGCCAAAGGTGGTAGACGTGAACTCCTCCAGCAAACATACGGGGGATGGCACTGCTGAGGAATGGGAGCCTGGTTGCTGTGTTCTTTCAAGAAGGAAGGCAGTTGTGAAAGCAAAATCATCTGCATTCAGTCAAATTACAGTCAATTATTGTTCCCATCAAGACATGATCTATTCACTCTGCATGTGATTTAACTCAGTTACTGAAGCACGCTGGAAATGCTTGTCATTTCTGGAAAAACAAAAAAAAAAAGTTTTTTTATTACCTTTTACTCCTTAGTAGGCCATAGGATTTTGAAGCAAGCTTAATGGGGGTGACTTTCTTCCTTCCATCCATGGCCTTCCAAGATTAACAGCACTTCTTTTCTGTCAGAATAATACCTACCTGGAAGGCTTGGGTCACTGGGCTGTCTTCAGGACATCATCGCATTCAGTTGCACATCCAATTAACCTTTATAGCTAAAATACATTCTTTTTCTCTTTTCTTTTTCCTTCTTTTCTTTTCTTTTCTTTTCTTTTCTTTTCTTTTCTTTTTTCTTTTTTCTTTTCTTTTCTTTTCTTTTCTTTTTTTCTTTTCTTTTCTTTTCTTTTTTCTCTCTCTCTCTTTCTCTCTCTTTGTCTGTCTTTTCCCCTGGTGCTGTCAGAATACTGATCTGGACACAGACAAATGCCCTGGGGCAAAGACAAAACCACACTGAAATATCACGCGTGCTTTCTCCAACCCCACAGGCCAAGAATAGCTCCATCACTGTCTGTGAGAAGGTGGCCACCTTCTCATCCTTACCAGCTGGCTTCCGTGAAAACAGACCCCAAAGCACCCAGCATTTCCCTTTATAACAGCTCCATTTAAGAAGCCACTGGAACAAGCTGGCTTTTTGAGCCATAATTTACATTTTTTTGTTCTGTTTTTCCTTCTTATCACCAGCACTGTCAGGAGTCTCTTGATTCATTAGGGTGGCAATGGAAACACTGAACCAGTGAGGCAGCAGGCTGGGTAGCTGTGGAAGATGCAACATTACTGACCCACCATTCCAGGACACGGTGGGTGTCCTGGGAGATTATGTTGCCAGAGGGAAACGCCGTCCTGCTGATGGGTATCTTTAGGTCCACAGAAGCCTGTGAACAGGCCCCAGAGTTACTGAGCAGGGAGCGAGTGAGGAGAGCTGAGCAGAGAGGAACAGGGTCTGCTGGAAAGAGAGCAGATAAAACTTTATAGCAGCCTTGTTTTTGGAACAACCTCAAGTTACCCTGTGGAAGTAGGTCCCAGCCACAGCTTGAAGGAAGCACAAAGTTGCCTCAAAATGCTTCTGCCCTGCGTTAGGAGCCAGAACCCCCAAACCTCCTCTACCCCTACAGCTGGAAATGACAGAGCAGGATCGAGACTCAGGGTCAAAGCTTGCGACAAAGCCAGCTACATCCCACGGTCGAGTATCAGACATCCAGTGAGACACATGTGTCAGACACTTACCCACAACCTCAACCCAAGCCCACCACCCCATTTGCTATAATGCAAATTTTAAACCAAAACTCCAACCGCAGACTGTTCCAGAGGCTGAATTTGTAACAGAAGAGGTTTCCACAGCAGCTTGTCCGTGTTGCTGGCATCCTCAGTGGCTCACCAGCACCCTCAGCTCCAGGTATCCCCACAGCCCTGCCTGCCCTGGGCAGGAGCTGAGCACCAGGGGGTTGCCCCAAAGAGGCAGATCTGGAGCCCCTGAATCAGCCCTCGACACTGCAGTCCTGTCAAACACAAGGCATCGTTTCAGAAAGAGGCAAAGAAAAAGATCCTGTAGAAATTTTGCCCGGTCTCGTTACTGGAAATCTATTTGACGTCGTGAACAAACACGGGAACTTTTCCAGGAAAAGTGTTTCTTTATTTAAATAAAAATTAGTGCCAGTAGAAACAATAAACTTTAAATACGTGGGACAATTATATACAACTCAATGTTAGGAATTATATACATCAGGTTGTTTGGGTTTTTTTTACAGATACAAATACTTTTATACCCAAAGTACAAGGATGAAGGAGAAAGCAATGGAAAATGTGACAACTCGCGCATGTCAGTCTCATTTGGAAAGTTTCAGGATTCAAGTGGTTCCAGGCAAAATGCCAAACTTGATTTGGCTTCTTTCAAACTGAAAACGGCCCCTTTCAGAGTAAATCTACCAAAAAGCTTTATATGGTCTGATCCAAAGTTCACTGAAGCCTATGGAAAAACTCCCGCTGTCTTCGGGCTGAACTGGATCAGGCGCTTTCCGAGCACAATGGAGCTTTTGTTTTGCTACATGGGGAGCAACCACGGTCACGGCCACGCGGCGAGACCTCCGTGGGCTGCGCCATACCGACCCCCCCAGCCAAAAGCCGAGCTATCCCTCCTCGGCGGCAGGGGGGAGAAGGGTCTCTTGCTGCAGCTCGCCGTCCTTTCTCCATCTTCCTCTTGAGCTCTGAGGCCAGTGGATAAATCACAGAGCTCTGGTAGCGCAGGAAACATGTGGAGACGTTTTGCAAACATTTTGCTGTGCAATGCTTTAGGTTCCGGCTCTTCAAGCCCTCGCACTTCAGAACTGAGCCTGACGTCGTAATAAATTATCGTAAAGTAGAAGGTATGATCGAAATAGTAATTCTTTGGGGTTTTAGTCATTCTTAACTTCTCTTAGCAGTGCAATAATTTAGTAGTTAATTTTGTAAGCATTCAAAAAAAAAAAAACAAACCACAAAAACCCAAACAAAAAAACCCACCCCAAAATCACAGTACCATTAAATTAGGGTTGGGGGGCAGGGAGGGAGTTTTGTAGTGGTTTTAACAACTAGTTACCAAGGGCTGTATAGAAATGCATGTGTCACATGGGAGCTGATGAAAAGAAGAAAAAAAAAAAGCGGTAACGCAATGTTTATCTAAATGGAGCAGAAAGTCTAGATGCTTTAGCATGTCCACAGGTACAGATGTACTGACCTCAAAGGGAGAGTTTAACTCCCACAGAGAAGCACAGAACCTTGAGCACGTCCCCCCAGAGTCAGGAGGACTCGGCTGGGGCTGGGGTTTCACCCTTGCTGGGTTAAATTCTATCCCAAATTCCACCCATTTTTTCAAGGGGGCGTTACAAAGCAGCATTTGTTAAGCCTTTCTGTGTCTTACACCTTGTAATGGAGATCTCTTAATGTCTCTTTTAACTCACAGACCTTTGCCTTTAGTGATCAAAGGTACATATATTTTAAAAAAAAAAAAAAAAAAAGCAAAAACCAAAACCACTTTACCTACTGGTGACTTGAAGGCTGGATTGCAGCAGAAGTTGGTGAGCCTGACCCGACCAGCACAAGGACAACTTAAGCAAAGATAGATACAGTGGCATGGATGTGAAACTGGGCTTTACAAACCTCCTAGAAATTCAGTGCCTTTGTTTGTTGGGTTTTTTTCCTTTCTTTGTCTTTCATTCTCTGTGCCTAACGTCAGTCTCCAGCCATGCTCCAATCTCCTTTCACCTACAACAGTGACAGACTTTCAGCTTTTGAGCCCTCACTGAGCAAAATCTGCAGTTGGCTGTGTTTTGTTACAAGGGAAAAAAAACCCAAAACTAAAAACAAGCAAACAAACAAAAAAAAAACCCAGGGAAAAAGTACTTCTAAGTCTATCACAGTTTTGTATGAACGAGCTTTACCATCATCTTGAACAACCGGGCGCTTGCATTAGGGTAACTTCCCCAGACATCCCCCCAGATATTTGCAGAAGTCTGAAATATGCAGAGTAATGCCAGTAATAGTTACCTCATTAGAAAAAACAACAACAAGTCTATACAGTCTCCTCGTTCTTAGCTGTTATGGTAAGAAATAATAATGGAAAAAATAAAATTAAGCATCCCAATGATGTGCAAGTTACACGTTGGAGTTGAGTAGCACTGCTTCCTTCTCCTGCCAGCTCTCAGGAACATCTCTGGCCTGGGGGGCACAGATACCTGTTCAGAGTTCGGTGGAGAGCAGAAAAGTAGAACCAGTTCTTAGTGGGAGCTCCACTCATGCGTTGGCAGCTGATCAAGGGAGCCCGGCGAGTGCTAGGAGTTCTTGTGGAGGTTTTCCGCAGATCCCTCGCTGCTCTCATTGAGGAGCATTTCTGACACTTCCCCCAGTTCAGCGTCCAGCACTTCCTCCTGGATGGTGAAGTGCACGTCTGGGGAGGAGGATTCGGAGCTCACGCTGCTGCCTTCCATCGAGCAGATGGCGCAGGACAGGGACGGCACCATGCTCTCCTGCAGCATGTTCAGCATCACAGGGATCTGGACAGACTTCAGCCCTGATATGGTTGGCAGGGGTTTCACAGCTTCCCCCCATTCTCTCTCCTCATCTTTGTAGAGCAGAAGCAAATTGGACGACTTCTCTTTTCTTTTGGATTTCATGTAGCCGAGCATTATCCCAATCAGGAAGACCCCGTAGAAAGACATGACGATCAGAATGTAAAAATACTCGTTGCTGTTCTTCTCCGTGCTGTGGGATTCAGCATCAAGCATGGCTTGAGTCATGTTTGCACGGTCCATCTTCAGCATGGAACGGGTTTTACCACAGCTGAAGCCTGCAGGAGAACAGGATGTATAAGTATAAGGATGTATAAGTGGATGTATAAGTAAGAGCAAGCTTCAGACCAAAGATGCAAAAGAAACTTCTGGAAACAGAAAATAAATAAATAAATAAATTAAATAAATACCCCTAAATTATTTCTTGCTAAGCTTGCAAACCCCACACCTGCCTGAAGCTTGCAGTCTGTCATCCCTCTGCATTGGTATCGTGAGTGCACAAACTGCTGTTCAGACACGGAAAACATCAGAGGAAAGAAGCTATGCAATATTAAATCATTCTGTGCTGAATTATACAACCCCCAATCCCTACGATTCAAGAAAGAAAGTTCTACAGAAATATTCTACTAAGCACCACTTTGTGCTACTTGACCACAGGAGGTTGAAAAAGTGAGAAGTATTATTTTATTCAGTGAAAAAAAATTAAGACTAATAATGAAGAGGCAACTTACGTCGGTATGCAAATAATTCTTCCTCTTGCAAAGCTCAGGAGACCTTTCCTCTACCAAATGCCGGGTGTTCTGAAAACTTTCCTCTGCTGCAGTTGGAATAAATAGCTCTCAAGAAATGTTTCATCACGTGTTTTAGAGGCACAGTTTATAATAGTTTTGTGTTGGAGTCAACAGATGAACTTGAAGGATTGCAGTTCAACCCACTGAACTCTTAACAGCTGTGAAAAGAAAAAGAGTTGGGAATTTGGATTTTACTCTTTCCTAACCAGTTCATCGGGGCTCTCGCAGCTTGTTCCTCTCACTGCCAACCCAACTGCTCCATCTGACCCACTACCCTTAGAGCTGCCACGCAGAATGGAAACCCTGCAGACTGATGTTCTGGGCTTGGTATGAAATAGAGGGAAACAAACACATGAATTTCATAGTAGGCACTATCAAGTTATCCACATGCCTGCTATACATTTGTTCTCCCTGAAAGGACGGGGCAGGAAGCAGGTTATTTTCTCTGCCTGGGACAAAAGCTTTGCCAAGTGTCTGCAAAACAAAGCGGTGACTTTCAGCTCCTGCTGCAGCTCCACTTTGGCACAAGCTGTGGGGAACCAGACCCTGGGGCCCGAGCCAGCTCTGGACAGAGGGGTGCTGGTCCCACCAAATTGTGGGCATCAAAGCAGCAGCTATGGGATTTCAGTCCCTCACGTCACCGGTGGAATGGTAAAAGACCCCTCCAGGGAGCAGCTCGGAGCTCCTGGAGTTCACAGCCCCCTTCTCCCAGTGTTTGTAGAAGCAGCTGAGAGCTGCACGGTCTGTGTGCTGTTTATGGACAGAGCAGGAGCACTGAGGTAACGCGGATTTCAGTATGGAGGGGCGTTATCAGCTCCTGGGCAGACGGATGCTCTCTGGGGGGCTGCTGGAGGCTGCGGCAGGCTGGCTGCTGGGCTGAGCAGACACCTCCCAGCCTCCTAGGGAGGGTAGAGTTAGGATGCAGGCTGGGTGGCGGGGCCCACGGAGTTCCCAGTCATCAGCTCTCTGATACAGGAGGCTCCGAGACCCCTTTTCAACACGTAAGCAACACTACAGGCCATGGGAAGAAGGAGGCCCAGCTTGCACCTTGGGGATTTCACTTCCTCATCCTCCCCATCCCCATTCTTCACACACAAAGCCCAATTAGTCAGGCACCACATGTGAATGTCACCCCTTCTGCAAAGCTTCAAGGATGTTTATGTAACAGAACACTCTGCTTCCAGAAAGTAGAAGACTGGTGCTGGAGTTTCCCAACGGTAGGTCTGGAGGTTTTGGTTTGTTTTGTTTTTTGGGGTTTTTTTTCCCCTGCAGTCACTTGTGGATTCTTTGCATAGACTGCAAATCCTTCTCCAGACCCTGCCCTCACAATCCCTCTGAGGTAACGGCAGAAAGGATTAACCTCTCTTCACATGGAGGAAGAGACGAGAGAGAGGAGTGAAGGCACTTTAAAGGAAGAATTCAAGAAAGGACAGAATCATATATGTGTTTGGAACCAGCATTTTCCATTGTTTCTCTGAACAACTCCCCAAGGAAAAGAAAACAATTACATTAGCCCAGTTCCCTTCTCTGTCCCTTAAAATAGGGGGTCCCACCCTTGAGTATGTTGGGTTTATCTCCTTGCGCATTCCCATGTGATAGCTCAGGAGCTGTTGATGTTGGACTAACGTCTGCCGGGATTTCAGCTGACAAAATCTGTCTGCAGCACCCGCTTGCCAAGTCTGGATTCTTCATCCCCGTTCCCGACAAATTACTGAGCAGGCAACAAGAACACGTTAACTGGGCAGGCTCAGGCATAACCCAGAGCGAGGCTCTGGATTTTCTAACTAACTTTGGGGGATTTTTATTTCACATCTCGCTCAGCTCCGTGTGGTATTTGCTCCAAACCAAACCCCCCCCTCCCCCTGCCCCCCATCAGCTCTGGAAATCTGGAATTTGAAAAATTAAAGACAGTACTTCAGGTCTCACCAACACCCTTTTACTTTCACAGAGTGGTGGGGAAACACCCAGCGTCGTTGGGTTGATGAGAACTGGCTCAGCACAACGAGAAAGAAATCCCTCCTCTGCGCCCATGACACCCTATGGAACCAGCTCTGAACCTGCTTCATCCTGGGAACAAGACCCCCCTAAAGCCCATCCTGCTACCTGCCATCGGGGTGACCTACAGGTCACCTACAACCACAGACTCACGCAACCCCCCAAAGTCCAACTGGAAGACAACTGAATTGCATAATTATGCGTAGTTATTGCCCGAGAACTCTTTGCAACTCTGTTTACCTTGGCTAGCTGATGACAACTCCACTCCATCTGTTAGCCCATGATTCCGAAAAACAATTTAATTCTAAAAAAGGCCTGGAAGGAATCCCTGAGCCTTCTATAGACATGAAGAGGAGGGGTGGGAAGACACTGGGGAACAACCACCTGAAAAACATATGCCACATGCTTACTGGTGCCACAAGTCAGCTTCCTCAAGCTGTACCCTGTAGAAAGGACATTTTTGTCTAAAAACGAGACTTAGAAAATGGAAAATTGGAACCTTTTTAGTTGCGTGTTTCAAAACTACTTCTGTTGCAAATTATATTGCAAAACCATTGATCGTGGCAAAAATACTCGCTTGAAGTAATTTATTTGTTTGGAGGTAAGGTTACTAAGTATTTTTTTTTCTGAGGTTTCTTGCTTCCTTCCAGATCAATTTCCCCCGCCCCCCCCAAAACATCACAGAATTTCCCCTGAAATTTCACTTACAGATCTCTTGTGCTTTTAGCAACTGCCTCTCACATGTTCCTCTTCACCTCCTCTGCATCGATCCCAACCTCGGCTATGACATTTAAGAATCATCCTCATGCTCTTGCTCCCACCTTCCAGATTCCCCCTTTGGAAAACATTCCAACTAATACAGCAGGCACTCTGATGATTACAAGGTCACGACATAGCTGCTGACGTCAGATTTTCTTCTCAAGGTCCCTGGTCCCTGTCTCCTCAAGAGCCTTCTGTGGCAGTAACCCCCGTCACTAAAGGACACAGAAGTGGAGGCTCGAGACATCCCACGGGGCTGGAATTCTTCATGGCTTGGCTTAAGGAGGTAGTATAATGTGAACCCTTTCTCTGAATCAAAACGTGAGGACCATCAGAAAACTGCACAGGGACCAGAAGCCGCTACAAAGACGACATGAAATGTCCTCAGAGCCTCGGATGACTCTCTGCAGGCTGCCATGGTAGCACAATAGCACTCTAAAGAGCATATGAGCGTGTGTATTTCTGGAGTAATCACCTGAAAATCAGGAGAAAAAAAAAAAGAAAATAAAAGAAAAACTGGAAGACCAGACAGGTTGGGTTTTTTCCTTCCTTTAACGGACATTTAACGGATGTAATGGTTGGGAATTTACCACCAGGGAGAAAAAGGAGGGAGAGTTTTGCCATGCAAATATTGACTTGGCTGTGATTTAGCCCTTCCAGACACTGCAGCTGGGAAAAGACAGCAAAGATGATCAATATTTTTCACCTCTATGATTTCAAGTAAAGGAAAATTAGAGATCAAGAGCTGCATTTGACACCACCAAGGAGGACACAGAGGAAGGGATGTTTGTGCCCTTGGTTTGGTCTCACGTTTAAAGACCTGCCGTGCTGAGATTCACAGGAGCAATCTCTAGAGGAAGGTGGCAATTTTCTCAGCTTCACCTACAATATACCTTGCAACCATCTGGGTACCAAACGGAAGTAATGCTCTGCCCAGTTATTAACTGGGAAAAGAGAAGTAAAACGCTACAGCTCTGCCTTGCTACCTTACAGGACAAGAAGAGGTGGACTTAAGTTGGGCCAGAGGAGGTTTAGGTTGGATATTAGGAAAAATTTTTTTACTGAGAGAGATTGGAACAGGCTGCCCAGGGAGGTGATGGAATCACCATCCCTGGAGATGTTAAAAAAATGTGTAGATGTGGCACTTCAGGACATGGTTTAGTGGTCCTGATAATATTTAGTAGACAATCGGACTTTATGATCTTGAAGGTCATTTCCAACCTTAATGATTCTATGATTCTCTACAGTCTGCACTGGTGAAAGCAGGCAAATATAAATCAAGAAGATGCAGGCATCAACCTTCTCTCCAACTCCAGAGTTCAGTTTCCTTCAGTTCAAATGTTACTTAACCTTCATAGCAGATCCCCAGATCATGAAACTTCAGATTTCTCAGATGTTCCCTGCACCCAGAGCAGCAAAACCATTCTATTTTTATCATAAGTAGCAAATACAGGATTCCGAAGCACCTCACAGCCCAGAAGTCACCTGCCCTGGAGCTCCCCACTCTAGCAGTGGCCAGAGACTTCCTGAAAGTCACGTCTGGAGCAGTGCAATTATCCTTCAAGCACACAACAAAGATCCACGAGGCAAATTGGTTTCTGATCCTGAGAGATGACAAGCGACAGAAAAGCACGGCGGTGTCTGTAATAACAGTTTACAATGAATTTAGCATTTATTGAGTTGTGGGGTCTTGGAGTCTGGGGACAGGCTTTTCCTTCTGACCTCTAAACCGAATTGCAGAAAGCTGTGAGTGACTGGCAACAAAGAGAGCGGAAAGAGGTAACTCTCCTGAGAGCAACAAGAAGAAATGATGTTTAAAAAATAAAGACTTTTCAGGAGCTGATAGGAGAATCTTAAGCCATCGCATCCTCAATTCTCTTTCCCATAGCTGAGACATGTTACAAAGTTATTTTATCAATATATATTTCTCTACAATAAAATTAACCTTATGCTTCATATTACCTTTTTCCTTCGATGTGGCACGGAGGACGTAGGTCTGTTTGCTCTGAAAATACTTTTTCTTTTCTTTTTCCTTTCCTGATCTTCTCTGGGTATTTTATTTTTTTTCCACATAGAGTTAGCCTTTGGATGCACTACATTTAAAAGCAAAATAAATTAAAAGCTTTCCTTGCTCCCTGTGCCAAACGCTGGATTGAGTTGCCCCGTACGCAATCAACTGTGTTGGAGACGTTTGCTTCTATTTGGGATTTAAACCAGCAACATATTAAGTTTTGGATGCTGTTAAAAAAATAAATCAAGAACATCTAAATTCGACCAGCAGTATTTAGAAGAAATTCACTGATGAATCCAAACACAGTGTTTCTGTTTCTTCAGCAAAGAGACGGTGCTTCCAACTATGGAACGGTGCCTCGTGTAGGACCATTCATCCTCTCCCTGAGCCAGTTCTGACTCTAATGTGCTCAGAATTAGCACTTTGGGTTCCATTAGAGGAGGCTTCTAACAAACAGATTGTGGGTGAAGGGATACAAATGAATATTTAGAAGGGGTTGGAAAAACACCTCTGCATGCGGCATGAAGATCTCTCCTCAGTTTTGGGGTTTGGTTCAGGTTTTTTTTGTTCATTTGAAGGTTCTTCATGATCTGAAAAAATCAGTTTAGTTTTTTTGGGGTTTTTTTCTCATTTGAAGTTTCTTCATGATCTGAAAAAATCAGCGTAGGCCAGTCATTGAGAAACAAAAGAAATAAAGGGGAGCAGATGCCCACCACCTATTGCCACTCATGCAGGTTCATGCCTCCTTCCAGTTTCTCTCTCTGTGCTCCTCAGCTCTGGTGGCTATGTGGAAGCCCAGCACCGACTGGGTCATTTTGCTTCGGGTTTTTCTGAGAACAGCATTTGGAAACCAAAGAGAACTGGGGAGCAGGATGCACTCTCATGAAATGAACTGGGCAAGGTTCCCACGGGCAGTGACCTCACTCATGTTGGCACAGAGGTGTAACAAATCTCAAAGCCCACCACACTTGGAAGAACTTGAGAAGAAAACCAAGCAGCCAAAAATGTAACCACTGGGGAAAACACAGACCCTGAAGTCAAGGAGACTGTCGTGGCTTAGTCTCGCTAAACCGCAGAGTCGCAGCTTTAATTTCCATACCTCAAGAAATGAGAAGGACCCCAACAGTCCACAACAGTCCCAGCAGTTTGGCAGTGGCACACATCCAGCCCAGCCCAAGTGAAACCCTGGCGAGCCCTTAGAGGAACAAGCCCCGTTCCTCCTCACTGTTATTTTTTATCAATCCTGGAAAATTTGTTCTCAAAGTGAAAACGACCCCACGTTGTTCCACAGCCGTGTCGGCGCAGCAGCCCAGGTCACTGCGACCTTTGGCGCACACGGGATTTTTCACTTTCACATGGCTAGCAGATGTCAAGTCTCCCCCTCTGATGTCCAAGGCCCCTGGGCTTTTGTAGAGCACCAGGCACTCTGCATCGTGTGCGTTTGTAATGCTCCTCCCAAGTTTTTGTTGTGAAACCTCCGTATTTTCTGTAGCTCTTGCAGCAAACATCACACTCCATTGATTTCTCCTCTCAACCCTGCTGACCTGAATCTTCATGGGATTGCAAATGCAGTCGAGATTTCATCACTGCCTTTTTCTACAGCAGTCCCCCTTTGAGCTGGAGTAACAAAGAGAGCACTTCAGTTTGATTTATTACATCTTGGCATCTGTTGACTGTACTCGCTTCTAGAGTGCAAAATACTCAGACCAACTATTTGTATTCTTACTCCAGAAGTCCGCTTTGGAAAACACGATGCAAGGCACAAAATAACAACCTGGGGTGTAAGCAGCATCCATTGGATGGACCTCAGGTGGACAGCAAAGAGGACAAAAAGTATAGAGAAGAGGCAGCGACAGCACCTGCATCCTCTCCGAAGGGAGGGATTCTGCATGGAGAAGGGGGGGGTCGGAAGGGGAACATGAAGCTGTGGCTCCTGAAACCCGAGCCCAAACTCCCAGTCTCAGATGATGAACCCATCTACAGTTTCCCTTTGGCTCCTGGAAGGTCTGGATTTCCCCTTTACTGCCCGGATACAAGAATCATCAGATCATTTTGGTTCAAAGAGACCTTTAGGCTCATGGAATCCAACCATTAACCCGGCACTCCCAGGGCACCACTGTGCCAGAAGCTTTGAAACCCCTCCAAGGATCACAGGGACTCCACCACTGCCCTGGGCAGCCTGGGCCAGGCCTGGAAAACCCCTGTGGGGAAGAAGTAGTTAAGGTGATTCCCGAACATGAGCCGAGAGCCGTTCCTGTATTTCTATATTTAGTATGTAGGGTATTGGTCAGTGGAGCCACAGCTGTGAGCATGCAGAAGGTAAGTCCCTAAACGCACAGTGCAGACGAAGGGCTGTAGGAATGCAGGGTCAAGCCAGCTTTAACAGAGCAGGACTTCTTCCTTCTCAACCAACAGAAAAGCTTCATTCCTTCCAGTTAACACAAGCACTCGTGCTCCAGCCTTGTGTGGGTGACTGATGGAGCTCAAAAGCTGCAATCTTCCATGAGCAGGACCCTGACTGATGTAAATCCATGTGCTCCAAGACACCTGGGAAAAGCCCAAGAAGCCAGCTTGGAGAAGCCCTCAATGCAATCAGGTTGATCAAAGGAATCAAAATAAAACTTCCTAAATCAATTTTTTTCACAGCGATACCGAAGAAAAGAGTTTTAGGAACATGCCTCTAAGCAGGGGAGGCATATTTGAGAATGATAAAAACAAGCAGAGGGGCTGCATTTCTCCAGTGGGGGCATTTATATCTCAGTGGGGAGACATCATCCCTCCTTGAATGTGCTTTGCTAAAACAAAGACAACTATGGGTTTGATGGAATCATGCTTTTAGAGAACTTAGGGGAAAACATTCTCCTCTCTTGTCTGCTTGTAACATGTGAATAATCAGCCCAAAGTAAACAGCGTGTGGTCTTGTGTGGTCTTTTTGCTCTTCATCCCAGGCTGGTATTGAATCGAGGAAGCGATAGGAAGCAGGGAATTCTGCACAGACACAGGAGATCCTGCACTTTCCTTTTGTGCTCTGGAAACGCAGCTCGCTTGGGAAAAGAAATATTGTTGTTCCAGATGGAAAACAGAAAAATAAAATACCTCTAGATGTGTAGAATAAATGAATGAATGAGTATTCCTTTGAGCCACATAACTAAAGGGTTGCAATGGAGCCATAGCCACAACATTTCCCAGATCTTTCATAAGCACCCGAGCATTCAAGTATCACCAAAGGGTTAAAGGAGTTCCTGAAAGCCACAGAACTCCTGCATTATTTGTAAATATCGTTCACCATGTTGTTCTCATAAATCATCAACTGAGGGAGGAGCTCAGCACAGCAGGGGCTCAGTTCCCATCACTGTTGCACCACGGGCCAGGAGCCCCTTCGCCGCTTTCTTCAGCAAGGATCCCAAAGCACAACAAATATTTAAGGTGCCGCTGCCCATTTTCAATTGAATACGGGGTGTGGAAGGTCTGCGTTGGTTTTCTTAACCACCGCTCGCCCACTCGACCCTGGCACACCCATCACAGCAGAGGATGCACACAACCCATTCACTCCGTGCGTCCTCCAACTGCCAGCTCCCTTTCCCCACCACACAATTTCTCTTCTGCGTGACCCACCCATGTCCCCATCTCCCTGCATGGTCCTGACCTTCACCCTGCCTCACCATTCAGTCCAGCTCAGCCCAAGCCCAGGAGAGCTTTGCTACCTCCACATGCTGTGACCAGCTCCATCTGCCCCACGGGTTCAGCTTCATGGTCTGGGTATTGCAAAGGCAAGAGGACACAGGCTCCTCTCACATCTCAAATCCTTCAGCTGTCAATTGAAAATGCAACCTGGAAGCCATTCCCTTGAGAATTGGAACCCCTGTAGTCCTTACCTCCTCCCGAGTGACAGCTCCCGCCACCTTCTCCATCTGTGACTCTCGTCCCCCTCCTTTGATTTCTCCCACGTTATCTCATTTTCCCATCAATGTCCTTTACAAACCAGGTTGCCAAAGCATTTCCTTCAAGCCCCTCTAAAATCCAGCTGCTTGCTATAGGGGTAGAGGGGAAAGGGAAATAAGAAAGAGTCTAAATAACACCAAAAGACAATGTGAACCGCTCACGTGCACATATGTTGCTCAGCACCACACGCCCATATTACTTGTCCACGTCCTTTCTGGCTTTTCTCTGACAGGAAAGTTGTAAAAGGTCCTATCTCATCGTTGGAAAGCTCAGTGGGGGAAATCCTAGGTTGCTGCCAAAACACTTGAGTTGTCCTTTCAGGCTTTTTTGGTGTTTGGTTTAGGTTTTTTTCTTCCCCCTCATGACTGGTTTCAGGGTCTGATGCAGCACATAAAGAGAAAAAGAAAATTAAATAAATAGATACAGACGTTGCTCAGTATCCAGTGCTCAGACACAAATAAATTGCCCAGCTCCTTTCTATAATTCAGCTCAGGAAAGCAGCTAATTTGCTAAATTAAAGACGGTAGAAGTCTTCCGAGCGCAGCGAGCCTCGGCTTTGCCCCTTCATTGATTAGCACTTTCCTTTAATTTCTCTTATGTTATTCCCACCCTTTCATTTCAGAACTGGTTAAGTTTCAACCACGTAGGTTAGTTATCACATGGAAAAACCCACGTGTTGGGCCAGTGCCCTGTCACCTTCAAAAACAATAACTACAGCAGCAGATGCCCCTAACGTGGGCCAGCTCGGGCATCGCTGTCAGCCCACGTTGCCATGGCTACGAGCGATGCTCTGAACCCAGAGCTGCCAAGATTGCCATGACACTGAGGCGAGCGGGGCAGGTAACACTCTCTGAATCCCACGGGGTGTCTTTTTAATTAATAAGGGAACATAATGTAGCCAATTAGGTGGTAGGTAATGCAGAACTTTAGGAGCGTTTCCATTGAATTAAACTTAGGAGAGGCTTTAAGCTTTTAAGCTTTAAAAACAAATGGCAAGAATGGAAGATCTTGTTAAGCAAACAACAGAGAAAATATACTGGATTTCTGTTGTTATAACAGTAAAGTGGAAATAATTAATATGCAGTTAAGGAAAACCCAAATGAGGATCCCTTACGTCTATATTATCTACGCATTACTGCCTTGCTAAAGATAAAAGGTAAAGGCTTCCAGGAGTCATTAACTGTGCCAGAGACACCAAGCAAAGAAACAAACTCCTCTGTACTGGGAGTTTTAAGACTGGAAATCTGTCCGTGACCGGGGGTGTACAAGACTCAGACGGTGTCATCTGCAGGCACCCCCAAGCAGGACCCAGGTTACCCCCCCACTTTCCATTTCCCTCGTGGTGCTGAGCTACTCAATCTCATGCTGTTGGGTTGTTGCCGAGACACCGCTCAGGCTTCTGACTCCCCATTAGCATCGGCTAACAACCTGCTGCTGGCTGCTTCTCCAAGAGCTCCAGAAGGCTGCGAGGCTGCTGTAAGAAAAGAACAAGGCAAGAGCAAAGAGCTGCTTCCGCTTGCAGTCAAAGGAAGAAGCTGAGCCTGTGGCTTTTGCATGCCACAGATAACCACAGAGCAAACCCCCAGATTCATTGCTTGAAGTCTAATCATTTGGGGATCAGAGTTGAGACTCTGGAATCACGGGTTGCTTTGAGTTAGCAAGAGCAACAAAGCTTTATAACCTCGGACATAACCACGAGTTCCACTGTTTGCAGCCTCATCCCCCTCCAGCTTTCTCTCTTCTTACAACCACAGCTGGGTCCCTCCCGCTCCCCTGGCAGCCACAGCACAGCCCTTCCGTGTCCCAGCTGCTTTCCCGTGTTGTTCAAGTCGTGAATGATTTGAGCAGAGGTTCAGACAAGGGCACAGAAATTCTTCATCCTGGGCAAAGCTTCGGGGAGCTGCGTCTCAGCGGCTCCTTTCAGCTCTTATTTCAGCTTCACTCGATAGTATCCTTCAAAAACATTTTTTAACCAATAAATCCCCACATCTATGAAAACAACATTGCAGAAAACCAAAAGAGGAATGACAGCCTCAAGGCAACGCGTTCTGTTCTGAGGCTGGTGTGAAGATACCTGGGCTCAGGCAGTGGAGATTTCTGATTTGCACCCTTTGCGCTGCCTCTGGGCAAGTCCCTCGCTCCAGGATGGAGAGGCAGAGCAGGACTGGGTCACTGCCCTGCAGGGCGACGGCCTCAGGGAGGTCAGGAGATCCTTCCCACAGCAGGAAAACTACAAAGGAGGGATTAAAAAGAGAGCAAGAAGTTGTTTGGTTTGAACTTTCTTTTGCTATTGTGAAGACCCTCAAAATATTTGTGGCTGCTTTTTCCTTGACCCGAAAGGTGACGGAATTGGGGCAGAACCTCAGGACTTTGTTCTTGTAGGAGCACCTCAAATTCAGAGGAAAACAGACGTCACTGCTGTCATATCCTAACTGAGTCATTGCCAAACCACAAACATTTGCCACAACTTACTAGCCCTGTAAGTTGCGGGGTTTTTCCCCTCTCTAGTGGCTGAAAAGAAAAATCCCAAGTCAACTCCAGCACAAAAATGACAGAATCACCAAGGATTAGGTTTTACAGGTCGGGCTGCAGCAACACAAAGCGCCCTTCCTCTGTGGGACAGTCACTTGCCTGGCTGCTCTCCCAGACACACCCACCTAAATAGTTGGGGTTGTTCAGTCTGGGGAAGAGAAGGCTCCGAGGAGATCTTATTGTGGCCTTCCAGTACCTTAAGGGGGCTAC
>JAAGNO010012694.1:22396-43289 GCA_033439905.1 Ceryle rudis | reverse complement strand
TAGATGACCTGCTTTGCATGGTGGCTAAGCTACAGGATGACACTGAGAGGTTAAGAAGTATCAGAGAATCTGAGGAGATAGACTGGTGGAGTTGTACTCTCCCATTGCAGAGGCAGGTACATCGGGACACAGAAGAAAAAATGAGCCCTCTGCCCTCCTGCCAACAGGCTAACAATAGCAAGCAAGATGAGGGAAGGTGGAAGCAGGTTCCTGCTTGGGGTTGCAGGCACACCCCTTCCCTTCTGACACCAACCCCTCCCCAGATATACTTACAGAAAAGGTATGAGGTTCTGGATGTAGAAGGGCAAGCTAATGATGACACAGATGACAGTCCATCTGGGTTGGAGGAGTGGCCCAAGGCAAGATGGCCTACTCATATGACAACTTCCTATTAAAAACCAAGAAGAGTAGTTGTCATCAGTGAATCCCTCCTCAGAGGAATGAAGGGCCCTATCTGCCAACCAGACCCAACCCACAGGGAAGTATGCTGTCTCCCTGGGGCCCAGGTTAGAGACTTTACAAAGAAGACCTCTAACTTGGTAGGCCCTTCTGATTACTACCCATTACTGATCTTTCAGGTGGATAGTGAGGAAATCACCACACAAAGTCTGAGGGGAATCGAGAATTATTTTAGGGCATTGGGGAGACTAATCCAGAACTCAGGAGCCCAAGTAATCTTCTTGTCCATCCTGCCAGGCACACAAAATGATGAGGGAAGAAGCTGGAGAATCTCAGAGATTAACACCACCAACAGAACTTTGGGGCTTTTGACCATGGCTCAGTATACACAACACCAAGCCTGTTGGCAGGAGATGGGGTACACCTATCTAAGTGTGGGAAAAGGATCTTGCAGGACTTAGCGGCCCTCATTGAGAGGGCTTTAAACTAGAAAGGAAGGGAGAGGGGGACAAACACGGGACTGCTAAAGATAAGACTTGGGGGGACATACCAGTGTTGGAGGCAATATCTGTGTCTCAAATCAAGTGCATGTATGCCAATGCCCATAGCATGGGCATTAAAAATGAGGAATTAGAAGCTATTGTGCACCAGGGAAACCATGAAATAATTGCCATCACAGAAATGTGGTGGGATGATTCGCATGGATGGAGTGCTGCAATGGATGGCTACAGACTCTTTAGAATGGATAGACAAGGAAAGAGAGGTGGAGGGGTAGTGTTATATGTTTAGGAGTGGTTTTGTCTGTCTTGAATTCAGTGTTAGACACACCAAGGTGGAAAGTCTATGGATAAGAATGAAGGAGAAGGCAAATGAAGCTGATATACTAGTGGGAGTCTGCCAAAGACCACCCGACCAAGATAAAGATACTGATGAGATATTCTTTCAACAACCTGGAGATGTCTTGCATTCACTAGCCCTTGTTCTCATGGGAGACTTCAACCTAGCAGATGTCTGCTGTAACAGCAGAAAGGGGCCAGTCCAGGAGGTTTCTGGAATCTGTGGATGACAACTTCCTGTTGCAGCTGGTAAGTGAGCCTACCAGGGGTAGTGCCCCGCTAGACCTACTCTTTATGAACAGGGAAGGGCTAGTGAAAGATGTGGTAGTTGGAGGTCGTCTGGGGCACAGCGACCATGATGTGATAGAATTTTCAATATGTGGTTAGGAGGGCCATCAGTAAAACCTCTACCTTGGACTTCTGAAGGGATGACTTTGGTCTACTCAGGAAGCTGCCCTCAAAAGCAAAGGGGCCCAAGAAGGCTGGGCTTACTTTAAGAATGAAATTATGAAGGCGCAGGAGCAGGCTGCCCCTATGTGCCAAAAAAAAAGCCGACAGGGTAGAAGACCGGCCTGTTTGAGCAGGGAGCTTTTGCAGGAACTCAGAAGAAAAAAAAAGAGTGTATCAACTTTGGAAGAAGGGGCAGGTGATCCAGGAAGTGTTTAAGGACATTACAAGGTTGTGTAGAAAGAGAATTAGAGATATAAATGCTCAGTTGGAACTTAAGCTGGCCAATTCTGTCAACGATAATAAAAAGTGTTTTTATAAATACATTAATAACAAAAGTAGGGCCAGGGAAAATCTCCATTCCTTACAGGACGAAGGGGGGAACATAGTAATGAAAGACAAGGAAAAGGTTGATGTGCTCAGCGCCTTCTTTGCCTCAGTCTTTAACAAAATGTCTGACTATCTGTGGGGGTCGATGCACAGGCCAAGACAGAGGAGTGAAGAAATGGCATGACCTGGATGGTGATCGCTGGAAATGCCACATGAATGGTGGCTGGAAGTCCAGCTGCTGTGAGGCCAATGGAAGAAATTTTTTTGGAAGTAATACTCCCTGGGGCTAGGGGTATAGAAGTTGGCATGTACTATAAATCAATTTGCTATAAATAGAATCCCCAAGGGTATAAAAGTCTGTGTGCTCTCAATAAAGCTGATTCTGGTTGCACCTTCAACTGGGGTCAGTGCCTTCATATGCCACAACTATCCTCAGGACAACCGATCTTCCAAGTTGGTAGGTGGGGACAGGGAGCAGAATATCCCTCCTGAAATCCAGGAGGAAGTAGTTAGTGACCTGCTGTGCCACTTAGATCCAAACAAGTCTATAGGTCTGGATGGGATTCATCCTAGGGTGCTTAGGGTGTTTAGGTTGGATATTAGGAAGCACTTCTTCACAGAAAGTGGGATAGAACACTGGAATGGACTACCCAGGGTGGTGGTGGAGTTGCCATCACTGGAGGTGTTAAAGAAAAGATTGACATGGTCTAGTTGATGTCATGGTGTTGGGTCATTGATAGGATTTGACGATCTTGGAGGTCTATTCCAGCCTCAGAAATTCTGTGATTCTGTACCAAATGGTATATTGACAGTTTTGGTCTGGTTCATATTATGTATAACTCTACAAATCCAGGTGCAGACCCCATGGGAAAGTTTAATCCAATTGTATCAGTATAAGTACCTGAGAGGGCAAATCCCTTGAGTCCGTCTGTTCTTTGCTTGTAGGTAGGGCCTGTTAGCTCTACATAACTCATTTTTTCCACAGTTCACCTTGGCAGTCTTCACAATTAATTCTGATAAGTTACTTCCTTTACAGCCTTTTCCACTGTAATTCTAACTTTTGGGATTCTTATGTAGACCATGAACTGACATTGAAAGTATATAGGAGGAAAACCTGAAAAAAAATCTTTCTCTAAGAACCTTGCTCTCAAAACAACAGCATACCTATCTGAACATAATTGTACATTATACTGTAAATAGCAGTAAATTACTGCAAGTACTGTAAGTGCCATCATGTCTTTTTTTTGTATTTTGGAATCTAAAAAATTCTGGCAAGTTTGAAGGAGTAATTGTGTACTGGATATAATACAGTAGTTGCTGGAAAGGTCAAACAATGTGTCCATTTATTCTATATTCTTTATTCTGTAATTTGACATAAATTGCTCACATTACATAATGAAAATATGATGCACAGTTTTAAGTAATATATAATCTCTTATGTTAAAATGAGGGTGAAGAGATACACTGGTAAGAGATATATCAATTATTTATTTTGTACTGTTCTTTGAACCTTTGAAATAGGACCTTGAAACCTAGACATGATTAGCAAAGCATTTTGTGTTTGTGAGTCTCCTTTAGAAAAAATTAGTCTTCAGTGAAAATTCTTGTAATTCTTTTTCAGTCATGCCTGATGTACTAACTTCTGAAAACCCAGAATATAAATTTTCTCTGAATTATGACTCATAGGAGTCAACCTTTTTATCTTTGAGATAGATTAGTCAATCAAAACTAAGACTTTCTTAAAAGCCAAGCAGTTAAGCTCAATCAGTCTTAAATTACATCATGTTTAATGTTATCAGTGAAGCCATAGTAATATTCAGGGCCTTTACTTTGTGGACTCTTTTGCAAAACATTCCATTTTTGTCTGTTGCTGCCTCCTACTTCCCTTCCAATGCAAGAATAACAACTGAGAAGGCAAGGACTCTTTTTTCAATATCTAAGCACAAAAATCTTGAGGTGACATCAAATTATGGAAGTATACAATAAAAAATAACTCTTGTAAGATAGTCTTCCAATTAATGAATTGAACAAAGATGCAAAGTTACTTGAAGTTCTACTTGACTTTCTCCTATGAGATTTTCAGGGAAAGTTACATATTAAATTAGTTCTTTATATGGGCAAGAGATGCAGGGGACTGACTATTCTCAAGTCTTGCATGCTTTAACGGTAAGCAAGAACTATTTCATTCAGAGTATAGAAAATATTTGGCTATATAAGTCTGTATAAGGTTGCTCTAGCCTTATAGAAATAAAAATACATTAGATATTTAGACTTGATTATTGTTTTATGAGCAACAAGAAGAAGTCTTTATATGTGAGAATAAATGGTCTAAGAGCATATTGTTGGAAGTTTCTTCCTTCCCTGCAGAAAAAAAAAAAAAAAGAATTGGAATTTAACAGTTTGTCTTGAAATGTGTGAAAACTATTTGTAGTATAGAGCCCTTTTTCTCAGATTAAAATTCAAACTCTCTTCTTTCTGCATCAGTAGAATTTGAAATATCAGTTCATCCAGTAAATGCTGTGTTTGGTCAAACTTAAAATTCTCCACCTTTAGAGGTCTCTTCCAACCCAAGGCATTCTATAATTCTATGATTCACTGTCTCAGAAGCATTCCAAACAGAAAAACTGTATCAACAAGGGAATTAAAATGGTGATGTAGGAGGTACATCACCTTCAGGAAATTATATCTCTGCCTGGGACTGAGATATGTGTCAACCAGTCTCCAAGAGTTTTGTCAAGTCAGAATTATTTAGTGTCTGCTTTTCTTTGTGCAGCTGAAACCACATTTGGAAGTTAAAACTAGCTTCCAGCTATGCTTCAGGAGCACCTCATTGGATTATTCTCTTGTTCCTTATCTGTTCTTGAAAAACCTGTAGAGGTCTGTCAAATTAAACTTTTGCAACTATTCCACCTGTTTGTGGAACATCTGGAAATGGATGTTAAGCTTATTTGGGTCTATATGGGTCATTCTTAGTGACAGAACTGTTGAGCCAAAATGATGGTGAGGTGCAGAGTAACTCCAGAAATATTCCCTCTACAAGGAAATGAATCGAGTTGTCTTTAAATTAAACATACCACTTCTTAGAAGATTGAAGGATCTGTCATTTTGATTCTGTGTTTAAAAATTGTAGTACATATAGAATTAATATTGCTCTAAGTGACGCATAATGGTTGCTAGGTCTGTTTTATTATCTCCCTTAAACATGCAACACCCCTATCCTAAGGATTTTGTTTTCAATTTTGCTAAGTAATGTGCTGTGCTAACAAGCAGGATTCTGTGGCCACTGGCATAAAAACAGCAGAGAGGATGAGGTTGTATTCCTTCTGTCAGTAAGGATAATTTGAAATATTGGGAGAAAGAAACTTGTTTTTCTTGGATGTTTGGGGATACCGAAGTGAAGTCTGTGTAAAGGAAACAATCAACTTCCTGTTTTATTTGAGCCTGTAAAAGGATGAAAGACTAAAGGGTGCTGCGAGGGTAGAAACTTCCAAGTGTATGCTGTGTGACAAACTGAAAAGAATTGAGAAATACTGTGCTTTGCTGAATGGCAAAGTTTTAACACAACGTGCAGTTCAGATGAGACACCCACAGTTTTAACAAATATCTATAAAATACTTGAAAGAGCTAGATTCTTTATGGTTGTCCATGCACACGTTACACATTCACATATTTAACATCCATAAATAATACTAAACATAACAGGCAGGTTTCTGAACATAATTTCATCAGCTACTAGATAGCTTTGAAATTTATAGTGGGATTCAATTTTATGTGTATTTTAACATTTTTGAATGCTGAAATCAGGTTATGGACACCAAGGTCCAGAATTTGTTTTACATAAGCATATAGCAAGAAACAATTGCTTCACATGATGGTTTAAAGCATAACCTATATAACAGCTTTGAGGTTCAATAACTTATATGTAGTTCCTCTGAACATCCAAGGAAACAAATTCCATATCTGAATAGAAATTCTGATGAAAACACTTTAAGGTTGTTGAAGGATTCTGTTTCCACATTTTGCCATGTCCATGGAGGTGTGAACAATAGCTTAAAAACAACAAATGCTGATAAAGTTTTAAATGCTCATAATGTGAAATATGTAATCTAATTTTGCATACACTGATAAGAAGAGAATTAGTAATATTGGAGTATGTCTACTAGAATCAAAGACTAAAGGATAAATATAATAAATTCAGAATAGAATTTCTGTTGCCATACTTCAAAAGGTGAAAGCATGTGAATTTTAAAAAAACAAACTCTTGAAAGTAATAATAATCCCACAGTTCAGGATTTTCTGTGCAATAGTTGGTGTATACTAATTTTTCTACTTCAATTAAAATGCATCTGATTATGTATCAAGGTAAATTACTGCAGTTGTCTAAACAAAACAGAAGAGTATTTTTCAACTGAAATTACTGTTATTTCAGGAAATATTATACTTCTCCTGCAGATCAAAAACTCTTTTATCATTGGCGTATATATTAAGCAAGTGGTCTGTAACTGGAGAAGAAAAAGTTTACTAGACCTTTTACACAGTACATATCTCTTCACAGTAGCACTCATCTGGGCAATGAACATCATAAATTGTTTTCCCTGTTCACCTGTTGGTGTTTCTGCTTCATCAACATAGGGACTTCTTCAGCTGCTGTTTTTCTAACTTAACTGCTTTGTAACAGAGAGGCAAAGAGGCACCATTTTGCTTTTGGTAGCTGCTAAGCAAAACAGTTAAACTTCCAAATGATTGCTAAGACTCTAAATATTGTAGTTTAACAATCTAGGGTAAATTACATCTTGAAATATCTATTTTTCATTGGCAGTAGCAATAAAACAAATCTGTATATCTCAGCCAATTACCATGTCCTGTGAAGACTGCTAAAAAGGTTGAACACTGTGGTCTTTTCCAACCTAAACAATTCTACGATTCTATGATTCTATTCCAAAGCTGCTGATACTAAGCACTTAGAGTGCAGGCACAAAGTAGAGAAACAGGAAACAAAGTACAGAAGATGTTGATAGCAGGGACACCATACCAGGTACCTGGAAAATTTAGACCACTCTCTATTTCTTACAAATGAATGATTCTGTGAAAATGTAAGTAAACAAAAAGAAATTTCATAGTGAAAGTAACTTATCTGTATATCAGCACAGACTGAAAAAATATTTGTCAGGGTAAAGGTTTGTGAAGGCTTTTATGACATGTTTCATAACAGATTACTTCTTTAATCATTCATCATTTTATTGAATACTTAAGCCTGACTGGATTTTTTTCATCCTGCTTATTGAATATGACTCACCTTTGAAATACCAGAACAATACTCTTGAATAACCAGAACAAGAATAAAATTTCACCAAAACCAAATATAATTTAAAATTTCCTTAAATAACAATGAGGATAATTTTTGCATATACCCCTGTGCTTTAGATCTCATCTTTGTTTGCTGTATAATCCAAATATCCTAACTATGAGTTTTGTTCTGTTTTCATGGGAATGTATTAAACAATGGAGAGTTAAAAGTACATCGCAATTAGGGCCATCTTTTACAAAAACATTTGATGTAATTAGAACACTTCATTGATTGGGTATTGCTTTTCAGGTCATAGGGTAGCTATGTTTAAAATTTTAATTAGGTAAATCTGCACACAGCATGGCTCTTTCAGTCTGAACTTAGTTTAGGAGTCAGAGGAAAGATGTGTAACCTTAGCTAACTGAGAGGAAGTGTAAAATTATTATTTTACTTTATCCTATATTCATTTTCCCATTTCTTAATATCAAAAGCCTGAACTGACACTTTATTTGCTTCATATGAAACATTCAATTACAGTAAAAAATGTGTTTAATAGTGTGCTATAGTTGTTTAATAAATATACACATTAAATATATTTTAATTCTTTGGAAACTCCATTACCTCTTAACAAGTCCAAGCCAACCATATTTATAGTGAATCAATGACTCTTTTTCAGATGGGAAAAATGAATGCACTGTGTGTGTTTTTATCATTGTAAGTCTGATCGATATCTTTATTCATGTGGTTTTTGTCTGTGGAAATGTGTTTCAATCTATGAATATATATCCACCCTCCAGTGTGCTTGTGAAATGTCAATTGATTTTGGAGAAGGAAACTTATGGTTATAAATATCAGTAGAATTGATCTATAATGTAGAAATGTATCTCCAGCACTAAGTAATATGGTTGTACTCATGCCAATGTTTGGTGCATGAATATTCTCTCAGTGCAGCATTGAGGAATGAGTAGTTGATTTAACTAGGTATGTTTACATTTTAAAAAGCTGTACATGGAAATCAAACCAATATAATCAATTCCCAAACTGTCTTTTGAACATGGAATCATCACTACCTGTTGTAGTAACACCACAGTTTATAAATTGTGAACACCAGAAAATGTAAAGGCTAAAAAAAATTCCTAGATAAGCTATTAAGATCTGTCTTGTAAGTCAACGATTACAAATCTACCTCTCTCACATTACCCTGGTTGTAATGTTACTGGTTGTAACATAGCTTACCTCTTCAGAAATATCCTCATAAATAATCCCTGCTAAAATATTCTCCAGCTAAGATTTTGTATTCAAGCAGAGTGTGAAAAGATGTTTTGCAACACACCTTCAACACATATGTATGAAATCATGTATTACTTCAATGTTCTTGCAGTCCTAACAAGTTACAAATCTTGGTTTGTTCATTATAAATGCCTATTTTCAAGAAAACTATAAGAATATTCTTTAACTTGCAATCTAGTTCTTTAGTAACAGTTGAAGGTATAGAAATAGAAATAATTTCTATTAGCTGTAGAATAAATTACATCTGCAAGCTTTTCATCAGTGCTTTCACTGTTAATTTTGTCCACCAGCATAGCAATAAGCTACTGTATATTTAATGATAAAATAACTCTCTGCTTAAGGGCAGGGGTGCTTCACAGAATTGTTATTCTGTTCTTAGAATCAAAGGATTGTTTAGGTTGGGAAAGATGTTTACAATCATTGAGTCCAATCATTAATCCAGCACCACCCAGTCCACCATTAAACTATGTTTCTCAGCACCGCATTTACCTGTCTTTTAAATACCTCCTGATGACTCAACCACTTCCCTGAGCAGCCTGTTCCAATGCTTGATAACCCTTCTGGTGAAAGAAATTTTTTCCCAGTGTCCAATCTAAATCTCCACTGGCACAACTTGAGGCCATTTCCCCTTGTCCTATCAATTTTTACTTGGGAGAAGAGGCCAGCACCCACCTTGCTGCAACCTCCTTTCAGGTGGTTATAGAGAGCAATAAGGTCTCCCATGAGCCTTCTTTTCTCCAGGCTAAACAACCCCACGTCCCTCAGCTACTCCTCATAGGACTTATTCTCTAGACCAATCACGAGCTTCATTGCCTTTCTTTGGGCACGCTCCAGCACCTCAACTTCCTTCTTGTGATGAGGGCCCCAAAACTGAACACAGTGCTCAAGATACAGCCTCGCTAGTGCCAAGTACAGGGGGGCAATCACTTCCCAAGTCCTCCTGGCCATACTATTTCTGATACAAGCCAGGATGCCATTGGCCTTCTTGGCCACCTGAGCACATGGCTGGCTCATGTTTAGCCAGCTGTCAACCTACAGCTGCAGGTCCTTTTCTGCTGGGCAGCTTTTCAGCCACTCTTCCCCAAGCCTGTAGAATTGCCTGGGGTTGTTGTGACCCAAATGCAGGATCTGGCACTTGGCCTTGTTGAACCTCATCCTATTGACCTTGGCCCACTGATCTAGCCTGTCCAGATTCCTCTGTAGAGCCTCCTACCTTCAAGCAGATCAACAGTCCTGACCAACTTGTCATCTGCAAACTTACTGAGGGTACAAATAATCCCCTCATCCAGGTCATTGATGTTAAAGATATTAAAGAGAACAGGCCCCAGCACTAACCCCTTGTGAACAACACTTGTGACTGGCCACCAATGGATTTAACTCCATTAACCACCAATCTCTGGGCCCAGCAACAGAGTTACTAAAAGATACAAACTTTAAATTTGTGGGACAAGTAGCTGGTTTTGTCAGGACAAGACTCATCACTTGTATTATTCTACCAAGAAAGTACTGAATTTTGTCTGCCCTGCCCCTTCCAAATGTTTTGGTTCAGCATGTGCTATCTCATAAATTGCTTTAAAAACTGTTACCATAAATATGCCACCAACATTCATCCTAATTTAAAGTTGCATTAATTTAATACTTATTCTTTTCTTCTTTAAAAGTACAAATGCTTCCTCCCCCCAACTTTTTCTAGATTTCCCAAGGAATGCAAAGAAAATGGAGAGGATGTTGTGGGAGAATAAAACACATTTCTAGGGTTCTGTGTCTTTTTTAAAACTCTTTTCTTGTTAGATATTTTTTGGTCAGAAGGCTATAAAAAACATCAGCTATTTTTCTATTATCAGACATAAAACATACTTCATAATGCTAACTACAGATATTTTCTTCTCTGTCACCGAAACAAGAATTTCTCCCATTTTATTCAAACCACCTGAACCTTTGAAACTTCTGCCTAGTAGCAAAATTACACATAAAGTCACATACCACTTCCATACCAGGTTCGGTTCTCTTACAAACCTCATTACAATGTAAGCATTTTTAAGTCCTTTAATAATTCGACTCTTCCAGACACCTTTGAACATGTGACTTTGAGTTTTGCTTCACTGTAGGCTCTGAATATATTCTCTGGCTCTGAATATATTCACTGTGATTAGCTTTCTGCTTCTTTTGTTTAGTCTTAAGGACTGCAGTAATTTGTTTATCTTTTAATATTTTAAAGAGCTCATATTGTCTTGTTTCAGATTTAGTGTACTTCAGGAAGTACACACTTATTAAAGGGAATAGTATTTTAATCATTTTGTAGCAGTTATCTTCCTAGATATTAATTCACTCAATTAATAAATACATCCCATAAATTGTAAAGTAACTTTTGTCTCTTTTTGAATTAACAATTTCTGCCTAATTCTAGATTATTGTTTTGTAAATCTCCATTTTTGAAAACCAGTGGTATTTTCCATCTCCATCCCCTAAAAAAAAAGTCCAAGCACCCATGGGTCTGTCAGTGGAGAAAGACTGAAAGACATGTCTACCTCCTTCCTGGAAGAATGAAAGACTGCTTCCCCAAAGAGACACATAAACATTTGTTAGTTTTAATCTAGAAAGAGCTCAGTGACAAATCTGCTTATAGTTTCTCAAGAACGAGTAGTACTTCCTGATTTTTTTTTTTTAAAGTCTTCAGAAAGGATTAGAAGAATTAGAAGAGAATTAGAGAACATATTTTAAGAGAACCCAGCATCAGCAATATGTCACTGTGAAAAGAAGGATAGATGTGAATTGTGATGAAAGCAGAAAAAAGTACTTTCTCTCTTCTGTATTTGCTCTCACAGCTTTGTCAGGTATAAGCAAGTTAGAGATGACATACTATGTAAAAAAGCATGTTTGATAAGATTTTGTAGAGAGCAATAAGTAAGTTAAAGCTAAGATTTTCTTTTTCCATTGAATGTTTCTTGGCAGTACTGACAGTAATCATGTGCCTTGTATGGCTACAGGAAAACCTTCCACATTTACCACAGACTGTATGCAGTAAGCAGAGTGTGATGACTTAGACTGGTTTCTTTTTACATATGCATGTTCACTTGCGTGTGTTGATTATGATTTTCAGATGGGAAAAGAATTTCTTCTTTGAAGTAACACATAAAGATATATTTTGTACGTAGCTAGATAATCTGACTTCCTTTATTAAAAAAATCTGATCTTTTCCAGCGTCAAGGAACTTGTACATTGTGGTTTAATAGGATGAATCTCTGCAGTTTCTGTGTATGTTTACAGATCTGAATTAGTTGTAACTGAAAAGCTATTAATTTGTAACTACCTTATTTTAACTACTCTCAGGTGTCTTCTGCTTTTATTGATCAAAAAATAAACTGATTTGTACTGGAAATTTTGGGCTCACATCTGAAAGATGAGTTCCCATCATCTAAACCTCCTTTTAATTTTTTTTTTTCTCTTTCTGGCTTATTATACTTTACATTATTCCTGGCATCATAGCAAATTCTTATCAAAGATTTTTTTATACATTAACTTCTTTTTTGTGTTTTTTTTTTTTTTTTCCAACATGACAGATGCTGAGTATATAATTGTTTCCTTCCATTTTGGAAATTTTGCATTCCTTGAATTTATACTTAAACTGTAGTAGCTTTATTTCTACACAATACAGTTTTTGTTACAGTCCATATGTGTTCAGGCGTGTGATAAATAGCCTATCACTAGTTAGACTGGCAACACCTCTGCCCCTAGGGTTTTTTCTAATCACTTACATAAATTCTGAAGAAGATAGTTAACTTCAGAGCTCATCAGTTATCAGAATCATTAATTAAATGTCTTTTGGGGTTTGTCTGTGAAAGATTTTAGTGTCAAAGTTTCTGTTTAGAAAAAAAATCCCAGCCTCTGGGTGTGAAATCAAGCCTTGTTTGATGATGACAAAGTATCAGCAGAAAGTCATTTAGTTTACACAGTTGTCAAGACAAATTCAGGAAATGTTTACCAGTATGTTCATGTCTGGTGGTTGGTTTAAGTGTTTGGGTATTTGGGGAGGAGGGATAAGGGGAGAAAAAGTTGGGAAGGGAATTAGAAGGGGTTTTGTGGCAGTTTGATTTGTGTGTCTTTGACGTTTGGGATCTTGTGGGTTTGTTTGTTTATATTTGGGCTGTGTACATCAATGGAGTTGTACTGAGATACTTTCATACTGCCTTAAGCAAATTCCTCATTGTCCGAGTCAGTATTTCTTGCAAGTGAATTTTGCATTATAGCATGAGATGGTGAACAACAAGTAGTGACTGTTGGATGAATAGCAAACTTTGGTGTCTATTTTTACCTATCAGTCATATCTAAGCATACATATGCTAAAGTATAGGCTATTAGTGCATGCTTTGTTTTGTTCTTCATATGAAAGTTGGCATTCAAATGTTCACTAATCCAACTGAACTTCTCTTCAAAATGAATGCCTGAGTGAATGAACTAGTTCTCCTCTGACAAAATAATTCTATCCAACTGTGTCTTTTAAGTCAAGCTCAGGTAGTGAGAAAATGGAAGAGAGGTAAAGGAGGAAAAGAGAAAGATGTTAGGAAGAGTTATCATCACCTTTCTAGCTACAATTACAAAGCACAGTACTATGTGGGCTGCTGTGGGGAAAATTAGCTCCATCTCAAGCAGACCAAATAGAAAAAAGGACTCTTACTTCACGTGGGAGAGCACTATGGCAGAGTGAATGTTTGGAAAATAGAGAAACCAAAAGTGGAATTTACATGAAAGTGTTACTTTTAGATCTCATTGTTCATGTTATAGTGCAATTATACTGGTTTTGTAGAATACAATTACAATGTCTTGGTTGTTTTCATGGCCATTGAACACTAAAGAAATTTCAGGCCCAGGTGAGAAAGTGGTAACAGGAAAGTTCACAGCCTCAAACCTTGGGACTGTCTTATGCCTCTGTGGCAGAAACTGCTAAGCATTAATTTTAATTTCAGGTTCTAGACATTTGTTCCTCCACAGGAACACCAGAAGAGTCCCACATCTCTAGAAGTAGTGTTAAACAGAATTTTTATAGTGAGCATATACTTACGGCTTTGAAGGCTGTCCTGAATATGCAATCAGAAGGGGTCCATGACTAAAACTAAGTGTGGCAGTCTAGTGGACGTATTCTGGTTTTTAATGCAGTTCTTTAAAGCTCCTCTTATGCTAAATAAAGAAGCTTCCCATGTCAAACACTCTGGCTGGTACAGACTGGTTTTTTTTTGGTTTTTGGGGTTTTTTTTGCCTTATATTCTGGATGTGAGATTGCAAACTTGAGCTGATAGAAATTATTTCAATGTTTTTGACTTTTTATATGCTAACCTCAGTATTTTTGCTGAGGCTTTGTGACTGACAGGTTGAAACAAGGTGAAAACTGACTTGCGTTTTTTGTTGCTACCCTTCAGGGTATCACATGCAAATGATAAACTGCCTGCAGCCAGGTTTATAACTCACCACTGAAGGTGGTGTGGGAGTAGTGAATGATGAGGAAAACAGGTACTGACAGGGTGGTGGACACCTCCATAGTAACAAAGTTACCAGAGTTTTTGAAGAAGACTCATTCAAACCCACCCCCAAAACAACAACAAAAAACTAAGACTAAAATATATTTTTAAAAATCTCTTGTTGACAGCTGAAGCTTGCTGGAATATGACATTATGGTGAAGTGAAGAAGTGCAGCAAGAAGTGTATGAGAAGTAAAATGTTCTGCTGTGCTGTAAGGAACAAAACAAAAAAAAAAAAGAAAAAAGATTAGACATCTCAATCTATGTTCATTTCAACTGTAAGTGTGATTTCCTTCTATTTAAAAGAGGATAATTGCAATATAGCTTTGAATGCAATGAGATCATGTCCACATGTATTTGAACTGTATTTTGTGGAGGAGGTGTTTGTGGATTAGAATCAATATTTAATTGTGGTAAGGCACACATACTTCCTGAAACAAACCTGAAATTTATAATATAGAGCAAATTGCTGTTGTGAGGCTCAGACATGCAAGTGATATGGCTCCTGAACCTAAAAAAAAAAAGTAACAGTGTCTGCAACATGGACTCATGTGAGAACAAGGATTGTATTGGGTCTAACTGAACTGAAGTTCAGCTCTCCAAGTGCAGTGCTTTGCACTGAGAGATAGAGAGGTGCTGATAACACATCTGTGTTGTGGCTGCTGCTGGGCAGGGCTCACACAGCACCAAGGCTGGTTTTAAAACATTCCTCCTGCCGTGGGATGGGGTGGACAAGAGCTTGGGAAGGAACGTGACTGGGACAGCTGACCCAAACCAAAGGGATATTCCATACCATATGACATCACCTGACCTATATAAACTAGGAAAAGGGGTGGGGGGTGGGCATCGGCTTGTCCTACAGAGCAACCACTATGCATTTGGAGCCCTGCTTCCCTAAAAGGGCCAGACATCTGCTCATGGGAAGTAGAGAATAAATCTTTGTTTTCTTTTGCTTCTTCATGCAGCCTTGCTTTGCTTTTTCATTAAACTACTTTTGTCTTAGCCCACGAGTTTCATTTTATTTTCTTCCCCCTGGTCCATCTGAGAGGAAGGAGGGGAAGTGATTTTGCATCTTGGTGGGCACCTGGTGTCTAGACAAGGTCAGACCTCCACAAGGATTCATTTTGTGTTTGTCAAATGCTAGAATCTTGGGGTTAGATGGAAGGAAGTAAGAGTTAAATACTCTTTTTTTTTCTAGACTTCCTGATGAAGAAGGTGTTTCGTCAGGATCAGACTAAAGTAGTTGAGAAATCAGTGAAGATTAGTAAGGGATCTTGAACTATACAGTCTTTAGGGATGAAAGATACAGATTCACATACTTGCTACAAACTGAGAAAAGACAGGAATGGATCCTGGTACATGTCTCAAGTAACTTCTTAAAGTCACAGAGGCTCACAAGGGACTGGGGATGGGATTGTGACACTATTTGCTCTGACAGCCCTTTTATATAAGTTACTCAGAAGGTATCAGATTCTTGAAAGCAAACAACTATTAAGATAACTGTTTCTTTTAGAGAAACACAGGAATAGGGGTGAGGGGATGGTGTACATTTCAAATGTCTTCCTTTTAGTTTGGTCATAATTTGTAATTTTGACACAATTCATTCAATAGTCTATTCCAACCACAGCTACAACTTTTACGAGAAATAAGCTACTTCAAGAAAAATTTTGTCCAGCTATATTCAGATTTTAATTTAAAAAAACCCCAAAACCCAGGTGATCCTGTGCACAGGTACACTATTACTTTCAGCAATGCAATCAGCACATAGTTTAATATTATTGCAGATTCTGTTTCTCAGTGCAAAATTTGTTGGACTCCTTTACATATCAGCCTTGCCAAGGGCTTTTTCCAGTTGGAAGTGGATCAAGTTAAATGACAGAAAGGAACAGTTTTAGGTTTCACAAACCAAAAATGTCAATTTTTTTACCAGGTGCAGGTGCCCAGTCTCTGTCAGAGAGTTGTTGCAGCTGTGGCCTCTGTGTGGAGGGGCTGGGGCTGCCCCATTCTGGACACAGCCAGTCCCAGCCGAATCCATCCAACCCACCTCAGGGTATGGCCAAGCCCTGTGGCCTTGATGGTGGCACTGTGGGGACAGTAGCCTGGCTAAGGGAGGGAAAAACGCTGGCCGGCATTGAGGGGAGAGGGGAAATGTGTGAGAAACAGCCCTGGGAGCACCAGAACTGAGAAAATTCCCCATGTCCTGGCTGGCCTTGGAGGGAAAGAACTAGAGTAGTGAATGAATGAGTGAAGTTGAGCCCAGGAAGAGGAAGGGTCAAGCCTGTTTTTTTCTCTAGTTTTTCTTCTCTAGGTCAAGCCTGGTTTGCCTGTAATGGTAATTGTTAAGTGATCTTCTTGTCTTTTTTTCAACCCACAAACTTTTTCATCTTATTTTCTCCCTCTGTTCTGCTTGAGGGTGGGAAGTGAGAGAGCAGCTGGGTGGGAGACAGACAGCCGATGTCAGCCCACCACAGAGTCTGGTTGTTCTCTCAGTTTGGGTGGCAGTTTCTCTACAGTTTCCTAGCAGAGAAAAAAAAAAAAAAAAGTACATTTATGACATGATGAGTATCACTTTTGGCCTCATAAAATGTAGAGGCTTTTGGCCAAGTGCTATAACATGTACTGCTCAAAAATCCTTGCAATGAAAAGAGTAGGCAAATGATGGCAGTCTAGGACCCTGGTAGGAAGGAATCAACATAAGCAAGGTTATTAGCACTGTAATGTTTGAAGTACCCTCTGTAATCTTTCTGATTAACAGAAGACAAGAAACACGTCACCATTAGAAACATGTCACCATGTCTTTGTCAATAAAAGCCATTTCAAAAAAATCTCCATGTAAAATTTGAAGGTACATAGTGAAATATTTTGGAAAAAAAAATCTTTCCGCTTTCAAATGCTAACTTATTTGTATTTCAATTATCACAAAAACATGAGTTTGGGGACAAATATTTTAAAAATAATAACTTAATTTCTATGTGGAAATTAAATAAGTCTTTAATATTTTGGACTCAAATAGGACTAAAGTGAAAGCATTTTTTGTTAAACTATTCCTTTTTTTTTTTTTTTTTGCTAGAAGCTGTTCAAGAAGTAATTTAAATAACTGATTGGCAAACAATTTTATTGCATTTAGTTACAACAAATGTGCTTTCATTCTGATAAATTCTGCAGGGAAGTTATGTTTCAAAACTTACTGCTAAAAAAAATATTTTCCTGGTTTGACCTGCCTTTATAAGAATGCAGTTCTTGTGCCCTTTTCCTTCTTCTCCCCTTCTCACTCACAAAGTCAGGACCCAAGTTTCTACTTTTTTTCAATAGGCATTTAATTAAAGAGATGCTACTTCTGTTCTACTCTTTTATACGAATATTCTTATAAACTGAAGAGAATATATAGAGTAATATGAGCAATCACAAAGTAACTCTTCTTGAAACCACTGATTTCATCATGAATGTCACTTTGTAAAATTTCTGCAATCATACAGATTAAGTGCTACTTAGCAACAACTAAACATCAGTGTGTTCTCAACAATTTTGTCACACTAAATCCAAACCACAGCACTGTACCAGCTACTAGGAAGAAAATTAACTGTCCCGGTGAAAACCGGGACAACCTGGAACACGAGTTTAGTACCTGTAAGGACTTAGATATTATTTCCTCTCTTTGCATTGGATGTTTTAAAAAATCTGGACAAGAGGTCATACCGGTAGCAGCCTTGCAATGAGCAGATTTTCAAAAAAAATGTGCTATGTATTTATTTGTTAAGACAACAGTAGGAAAAAAATCTCACATTTTTTGTGAGACTCTAAAAGTAATGAAAGAAACCCACTCAATAGAAGTCTTAAATACCTTTTGCTACTATCATGTCATGAACAAGGAGACAGGAAAGATTATCTGCTCCTTTTTATGACCACAGTTTACTAAATTAGGTTCTTCTAAAATATCTTGTCTCTTATGTTATGCTTTTCTCTCTACAAAGTATGAGGGGTGTTTGTGGGAGGAGGGAGTTCTTGCTAGGTTCACAAGGATTGTCCAACAAGTCTGCTGACTTAGAAGGAGTTTTTGCTACATGCCAGAGTTTACATCTGATTGCAGCTACTTTGGAGTTGTGGTGCAGTTTTTTGAGGAAAGAACTGACAAGCTGATTACACTCTCTATAAGCTTATGGGCCCTCAGTCTATTTTTTCCTCTCATTTTTTTTGCAGTAGAACTGACATATACAATCAAAGTCTTTTCATACATTTACAGCAAGAAACTGCTTCAAGGTCCTGTAGTTTTGTCATTATTCCTAGAGGAAGGTTATCTCTGCTTTTCTAGCCACACAAGAACTTCAGTTTTAGCTTTTATGTCTTTAGGCCTCTTTTACATATGCATTCATGGCTTTTGTACAGCATGCAAAGGCTTTGAAATGTGATGCTAGAACAATAGGAAAGTTTAAAATACTTTGAACATTTGAATAATTGGAGATTTTTGTTTGAGCATCTTAAGATGTTTTAAGATGTTTTCAAAATACTCAGAAAGACTAATGTAGTCCTCTAAAGCAGCTGAGTGCTGCTTAGGTTTGGGATTTGATTGGTATGTCTGCAATTTCATAAAAACTAATGGTATCAATAGCTGATGAAAGATGTCTGCCTACAGTAGGTGATGTGAATTGCCCTATAGAGAGCTCTGTACAGAGCCCCTTACAGCTTCTCATTAGAATTAATATTCTTTTTCTAAGTGGGAGCTCAGGTCTGGGACTTACTTTCCTTATGTTTGTGAAGGATCTTACAGATACCCGTAAGACATTTATGGGATGCAGGCCTGTGCTATACTGCTCGTTGGCCTTAGGCTGATGCTGAAAATGAGATGCAGTGCATGCAATCAAAACTGTCCTGTTAGCCTTTCCTGATCAGTGTAAAAGCAAAGAGACCAAGGCTTTGGAGCACTGACTGCATGAACCCCATGTTCCTAGAGATCACAGCTACTGCAGAAAGAGCAAGAACATCAGTAAGAGCAATAGGGCACTGCTCTTGAAAGACCGTGATTGTTATCTGGTGCAGAGGAGTAGTCAGCAGGATGCCAGTGATGGAAGGACTGGCGGTAGTGTGATGACAAAAGCCTTGTGGATGTTGCAGGGGTGGGCGTGCAAGTGCGTGCTGTGCTGGTAAGTCTGTGGCTGTTGTTCGCAGGATATGAAGCAAAATGAACACTTAAACAAGACCACTGATTAGTACAGCCAAACAATTTTTTTTTGAGGAGTGCAACACTGAGCAAACATTTTTAGCATTAAAAGACCATGACTGTTTTTGAGGTGTAACAGGCAGGATCGTGTTAATAAAATGGCTTATTTATTGTATAAATTATATATGTTATGTATCATATAAATGATATAATATACAAATTCTCTGTTAATATATAAAATTATGTATAAATGAATAAAGTATGTATTTATAGATATTTATAGACTCGTTTATACATATATACACCATGTTTATACATATTTGTGTGTGTGTGCATAAATGTGTAGATTTTTCTACCTGAGCACTTCCTGGTCCAAACGAAAGGGCAGCCTGGGACCACATGGGTATGATAGTGTCATGAAATGGCTGTCATCTGTGGGGGCACAGAGGAGTAGGATGTTTAACAAAATGGTGGACCCCTGCCATAATGGTGGAGCCCTTTCTTAAAATGGCAGCCAAACCAAAATGGTGGCCCTTGTATATGTAAGGGAATGGTCTTCTTGGTCTAATGTACTTCTGAATAAACTCAGGAGTGGAGGGGGGAAGGGATCAGACTGGAATGAGGAGAGTGACTTCCAGGGCAAATGGCCCCTGAGGATGATGGAAGAGGATGGGATTTTTGCCAGAGGCTAAGGAGTGGGGTACCAGTCACTTATTATGTGGTAGGTCAATGGCACTGGTACTATCAGCCCTTCCCAGGTAAGGGTGTGAGAAAGATGGCAGTCTGCCTGGAAGAGATGACACAGCTAAATCGTACTGGGGGACAGACCTGAGATGAGTGAATTTATGAAAAATCACATCAAAAGCTGTCATCTGAATACCCTTGGGTGAACTGGCTTCAGTTTAGACAAAACACTTGTTTTCTTTCTATATTAATTGCTATGTCCCATAGTTTTGTAGCTGCCTGTTTTGCAATTATCAGGGAGGTGTGTGGAGAAGATAGATCATGTGGTCATGACAGATGTATGCTATTTTTTGTTTGAACTTTAAAGTTCATTAGTCTTAATGCATCACCAGATGAATATCAACAGATATTCAAGATATTTGCCAGTTAAGGCACGTTTTATGAACACATATGCCGTTATGGAGATGAGGAGTATTCAATTCTACTGATCAGTACAAGGAACTTTGCTACCTTGAACTTTGATTTTAACCATCATTCCCTAAAGCAGGAATGATGTGCAAAAGAGAAAAATAACAGGATGAACTTGCATTTTTTCTTCAGTAAGAATACATGGTCTCTTACCTTGTTTACCATGAAGAGAAAAAAAGAGAAATACTTCCATGTTAGTTGGAAATAAGAAGTAAGTGGAAATGTGAGGAGAAGATGCAAAAAGCTCACAATTACAAAGACCACAGTACAGCCAAGGAGTAAGTCAGAAATGCCCTCCTATAAGCAGTGTTTTGATATGTTCAGACACTGATGTGTAATGTTTCTGTTAATTTCTTGTGGTTGGTTGTTTGGGGTTTGTTTGGTTTTGTGGGGTTTTTTGTTGTTTGTTTTGGTGGGGTTTTTTGTTTGGTTTGGGGGGGGTTGGTTTTTTTGGGGTTTGGGTTTTTTTTTTTTTTTTTTTTTT
>JAAGNO010012694.1:0-14067 GCA_033439905.1 Ceryle rudis | reverse complement strand
CAAATACCTGAAGGGTGGGTGTCAAGTAGAAGGGGCCAGTCTCTTTTCAGTTGTGCCCTGTGATAGGATGAGAGGTAGTGGTAGCAAGGTGAAACACAGGAAGTCCCACCTCAGTAGGAGGAAAAACTTCTTCACTGGGAGAGAGACAGAGCACTGGAACTGGCTTCCCAGAGAGGTTGTGGAGTCTCTTTCTCTAGAGACTTTCAAGACCTGTCTGGATCTGTTCCTGTGTGGCCTGCCCTGAGTGTTCCTGCATTGACAGGGGGGTTGGACTCAATGATGTCCAGAAGTCCCTTCCAACCCCTGTCATTCTATGATTCTATTATTTTGTTGGTTGCTTTTAATTCCCTGCCTCTTCCCTCTTCAGAGAACTTGGTTCACCCAAGTGAGGGGTGAGAACACAAGACCAGCACAGAGCAAAACTGAGCTGGCAGACATTGCCATAGTATCTAGAAACTGCCTGTTTAAGTTATGTTGCCATGTGACCTTCCCTAGAAATTTAAAAAAACTCTGTTCCTAAAAAAGAGACTCAGAAGAGTATGAGAAACATACTCTTTAGCATTTAAAATGGTAGCAATTTAAACAGGTTTCCAACTTACCATTTATTTTAAAAAAAGGTCTTATATATAACAAAAATGTCAGAGAACAACTTGCTTGACTTGCAGGTAACGATTTATGCCATCACTTCAGAAATAATATAGATGTAAAATTTGTTTTGTTAGCAATTTATAGCTGAGATTGCCAGAAATTGATTTTATATTCCTGGAATGTGTTAATTTTTATCCTTTCTGTGCTTTCTTTTTGGTAAGAACTTTTTCATTTACCACACCCATTTAATTTATTCAGATAAGTTCATCTTTGTTTTTGTTCCAAATGGAGTAGAAATACCCAATGTTTTTGTTAAAGAACAGATATTCTAGATAAGACTGCAGCACTGAATTAATTGGCAACATTTCAGTACACTGATGAATTAATATCAGAATAGAATATCTGTTGTTAATAAATTCATTTTTACAGTTCCACAGGCTCTGTTGGCTGTTTCATAATGTGGTTCCACACTTGCTATTAGGCAGTTAGACTTGAAAGTATGTTGAGAATGATTTGCATGGTTTCTGCCTAAAGCAAGCCTAACCTGAGGGACTTCTCTGCAATCATTTACATTTGATCTATGTTATATGGTGTTGTGCATGCTAATTTTAACTGTGGATATGTGAGAAAAGTGACTTGCCTATATATAAAAATTGGCAGCCTCTCACTGTCAATATATTTCTGTCATATGGGCCAGCAGGTCTCCTTGGATACCCTTGCAGAGATACCAGAGTGTGCATACAAAGAGGTAATTGGGTCCTCTCTGTCAGTTCTGGTATCAATTTTTGCTATGAGTGGTACAGGGCTGTTATGGTAGGATCCCCAATTTCTTTTCTAGCTCATGCATGATTAGCAATGGTAGACTGCATGTCAAGTGTGCTGAAAGTGCAGTCATTGCATATATCGATTATGTTTCAATCAGAAAGAACCTAACTTGATTTTCAGGTTCCAGTTTGACTTTTCAAGGCTGATGGCTGAGCCAGGAGGAAGAGGGCATCTGTTGGTTTGTTAGTGTAGAAAATAAACTTAAAAGGGGAGGAACAGACATCACACTGCTTTCTAGGTGGTATTTTGTTTTGTTTTGTTTTATGGTTTTTAATATTATGACAATAAGAAGACTGCATATTTGTAAATTAATTTGAAGATAGGTTTAACTTTAACAATAAAATGACTCGTCTGAACCTCATTGTATAATAAACCCTAATAATCCTTTGAGTCCAGTTCTGTCCTTAGTAATTGTGAAACTCTGTATGGTGTCTTAGACTTATTTGCTTTTTTGTATTAGCTGTTTAGTTTTATGAATTACAGCAGCAACATATTACAGCATGTCCTACTGTGCCAAATACCATACAAACACAAAGCAAGAGACAATGGCCTCCCCAGGACCTTACAGTTTAAATAGATTAAAAGATTAATAGGAGCGCACAGATGTGAAGTGTCTTACTCAAGGTTACCCATCAGGCCAGTAGCAAAACCAGAATTAAACCGGTCCCTGTGTCCCAATCTAACACCCTGTTGATTGCACCACAGTGATTCTGGAAGTTAATTTGAAGTAATATTTTCAATTTATGCATGCAAATTGCTTTAAAATGTAATTGTGATAGTCTAAAAGGCAGCTTGGTGAGAATAAAGCCCCCTTAAGAAGGGAAATGGAGGACACACTGTCATACCTAACGCAAGGCTTACCTTTTTTCTTTTTATCATCATTCACCATCATTTGACAAGAGGATGCTTTGAATACAGTAGACAGCCTTTACAGCCAACCCTTCATGGCACAAAAGGAGGTATGAGGTTCTTCCAATTCCCAAACTGCCTGTTTAGTTATGAAATCATAATCCATCAGGTTTTCTTGCTGCTTAACACAGTTTCACTGGGTCACCAGGAAGAGCTCACTTTCAGATGTGAGAGCATCAAGGACATTGTGCCCTGCTGCTGTGGTCCTATATGCTGTGGGGAGCTGTGCAAGTTTTCTGAGGAGGAAAGACCGAGTCACCAATGACAATGTCAGTCTTATGAGGAAGTTATCCAACATAAAGTATTTCATAAATGTTGAATCTGGACATGACTCTTCAGCTAAGCTTATGGTCAGGAACATTTCAAGTAAAACTTCAGACCTAACTCAAGTGAGTCTCAGTATAAGCAATATTCTAATCTCATACAGCACTGGACATTTTTTTTCTAAGATACTTGAGCAATATACAAAGCAGATCCCAAAACCTACATTTTGTCTCAGTGGAACTTGGTTTTTTTTCTCTCTATGGAATAGTTACAAGAACACATTGTAAGCAAGCAAACATTGCATGAGTCGTGCAGACTGTGGTTTGCTACTGTTTGACTATGTGTGTTATAAGACACCATATTCAGATTCTCTTTGCACCTACAAGCCAAAAAAAAAGAATTTTAATCTATGAAGAACAGCTGAAGAAAATTGCAGCAACTTATTTAAAGCATTCTTATCAGGAACATGCTTTCTTCCCACCTTTCTATCTCAATGGGAGCTTGAAGTTTAGATTTGGAATTTGAAAATTTTAGCCTTTGTCTATGAGTTATAATTGTAGGGGTTTTTTTTTTGGCGGAAAAAACGTCAGCTATTTTGCATATGTGTTTGCAGTGCATGCACTGATTATTTTTGGCACTTATTCTAGTTAACTCTTTCATCGCCTTTCCCTGAGGGTAAGGATTGTATAACACAAACTCCCAGCAAACTGTGAAGGAAGTAAGAATTACTTTTATTTTGTCTGAGCACAGAGTCAAACAAGACACATGTTGCATTCTCTTTAGCTATGCTACTGCTACAAAATTGATTTTGAAAGACACAGTGAGAGGAAGAGAAGGTAGTGAAGTACAATAGAAAAAACAAAGGAAATGGTCTAAAATAAAACTGCATTCTCTAAAATTATTCTGTATTCTATGTCCAATACTGTATAACTAGTTTGAATGGGATATACAAAATATTTAGTGATGAATATTTTGATTCCATCTGAGGTATTCTATGGAGAGGCTTTCCATTATCTGATTTTTTTCTGAGAAAAATATTGATAATTAACATATAGAAGAGCTATATATGGAACATTAAATAGAAAGAACATTAACAATTTGAGCAACATAAAGAGACATTGATCAAATCAAGACAAATGAATATTTAAAAATTATTAAATACTTTGTACAACCGTCAGACCAAGAACTATTTTCATAAATTATTCAGCATATTTTTGACTAAGAAATGCCTCACTGTTTGCATTCCAGTTACTCTCAATGGTTAGGAGCTGTTCTGAGTAAAATGATGTACACATTTGCCAAAACATATTTCTGGATTAGAAGTTCTAATGAAAGGAGAAAGTCTGCAGTCCTGTGGCAATCTAGAAAAAGTGGTGTAATTGAATAACATCCATAATTATAAAACATGATTGGTATCAATATCTTCAATGAAGTTGGTAAGAAAACTTACATGAATAGTTTAGTTAACTTCCTAAGTTAATATTTAATAGGCATGAAAAGGGTTATGTTCTTTGTCATATATTAAGTTTATAAGACCTAATAAAAATACCAGCTTTACATTTGTGTGCTGACATTGTGCCCTATGGGGTGCTATGGAAAGGCATGCTGTTTATGAGAAAGGGCTGCAACTGCAAATTCTTCCTTGTTACATTAGCTGGTTAATTGTCTATCTCAGTCTCCATGTTTGGTAGAAATGGGTATCTCTGTTGCCTTATTCTGACATTTAAGATTATGGAAACAACAAAAACTTCAATCAAGTCTTAAACCTTATCACACTGGAGAGCAACTTTACTGAGAGTTGTAGCAGGCATTATATTAAATCTGACAAGGGGATGATCTCTTGTACTGTTGACTTTATTGTTACCTACCTTTTATGCACTTTTTTTTGTTTGTTTTTTCCTGCTAGCCTTTCTTATACTGGATAGGATTTGGTGAAATGATTGGAGTTGGACACATCCTGGTTTTCTTGCTTTCTTAACCTGAAAGCACTACACAATTTAAAACAGAAAAAAGTCTGTAGACAATCTTTGTTCTCTCTAGCCCTTCAAGTACCTAAATAATTTCTCAGCTTGGAGTCTGAGCTTTTTCTGAATTTAAATGCAGCTGTCTCTTCTCTCTCACTATTTCAATATTAGTTTTCTCTGTTTCTCTGAGCATAACATATTTCTTCTGTCTTTTTCAAATCCTTTTTTTTTTTTTTTTCACTTAGTATTAGCATGTATTACAGTTCTACAATCCTTATCCCTAAAAGTTTGCCTAAAAAAAATTGCATTGGTGAAATATATATATTGTTCCTTTCCCTGATATGCTTTTTTAGTCTTTATTTCTTCTTTTTCTTCTTTGGTTCTTCTAGGTTCAAATACATTCTTCAAGGAATATGTTGTAAAGAATAGCTTTTCATAAAATTAACATTCTAGAATGTTTTACATCTTATAAATACTGAAGTGCACTATGTGAAAGATGGCACTTGTTCCCCAAGGGTTTTGATTGGAATACTCATGTTTTTCTTCTTCAGAAACCTTGGAAAAACACATGCAATTATGTTCAGCATTACAGTAGCCTCTTCTCTTTAAAAGTGTTAGACCATTTTGTAGGCTAGTTGAAGGTCTCTTGGTGAGTAGGACCTTCCCCGTTTGCTTTGAGCTATACCTCTGGTGAGGATTAATGGAGGAAGGACCACTGGGGGTAAAACTGTGAAAGCCAGGGACTTAGAAATGGCATACAGTCTCTTACCCTATTTGGGTGATTTATCAATGTCTTTAAGATGAAACATGGGGCTGTGGTTCTGATTTTCTTTTACTTGTACCTCTCAGACATAACCTTCCACAAGCAGATGCTATTCTGCCCAGTCCAGAAGGTACAGTTATGGATGATAACTGTGTTGATTTTATCCTTATTCGGGTGTTTTTCATAATTTGTTCACTCGCCACTAGCAGGAAATGTCCTGCTAGACCATCAGATTAATGAAGCTTTTATGTTAATGGACATGATTATTGGGAGACAAATTTTAGCAGAGCTAATATGACATCCTGCCCTGTGTAATTAGTTTCCATGGCCTCATATAGCCCTGTAACATTATAGTCATGTGATGCAGTGGGAAGCAAGAAGTGTGCAGATCCAGCAATGAATGCCAGAATGAAACGACAAGAGGTAAAATACAGTCCCACTACCTGCTGGGAACAGCTAGAGACAGACCAGAAAAATAAAACATACTTTGTCCTATATTTATACACTGTAGAGTTCTCTGAAAGTCTGTAATCTGTGATTCACAGGAGGCTTGTGCGCAACCAAAAGATAAAGCTTAGTACTGTTATAAGGAGAAAAAGAATTGTAGGAGGAAAATTCTGTTGCTTTTTTCATGTACTTTTGATAGGTTGAAAAATTCTGGAAATAAACTGTACTAAAACACATCTGAAATTACTTTTGCCTGAGCTGAAGTTAGACTAGCCTGAAATGACTCACTTAAACAGGCACTTGGTTAATCTCATTTACTTACCTTTGATTACAGCATGAATATTGACCTTCATTGAAAATTTGGGGAATTAAGCAAATCTTTTACTTTAAATGGAGGTAAATTTAGGGATTTGGGGAATTTAGAGACATATTGATGAGGAAGGCAATGACATTGCAGCTGGTGACCATGGCAAGAAGGGGTTAGTGGAGGCCAGTGGGTTGCTGGACAAAGTGATCCAGGTCCAACCACAGCTGTACACTTTTAAATGCCTCTGCATTTAAAGATGGAGGGGCTAGGGGCTGAATTGGGAGGGCATGTGAACTAATGGAGTTCAACGAGGGCAAGTGTAGGGTCCTGCACCTGGGAAGGAACAACCCCATGCACCAGTACAGGTTAGGGGTTGGACTACTGGAAAGCAGCTCTGCAGAGAAGGACCTGGGTGAATAACAAGTTAGTCATGAGCCAGCAGTGTGCCCCTGTGGCCAAGAAGGCCAGTGTTATCCTGGGGTGCATTAAGAACCGTATGGCCAGTGGGTTGAGGGAGGTTCTCCTCCCCCTCTACTCTACCCTAGTGAGGCCACATCTGGAGTACTGTGTCCAGTTCTGGGGTCCCCAGTTCAAGAGAGGCAGGGAACTACCAGAGAGAGTCCAGCAGAGGACTATGAAGAGGATCAGAGGACTGAAGCATCTCTCTTATGAAGAAAGGCTGAAAGACCTGGATCTGTTTAGACTGGAGAAGAGTGTTAGGGGATCTTATCAATGCTTATCACTATCTAAAGGGTGCGTGTCAAGAGGATGGGGCCAGACTCTTTTCAGTGGTCCTCATTGACAGGACAAAGGTCAATGGGCACAAATTGGAACAGAGGAATTTTCATCTGAACAGGAGGAAAAACTTTTCCTGTGGGGGTCAGGGCCCTGGAACAGACTGCCCAGAGAGGTTGTGGAGCCTCCATCTACATAAATATTCAAAACCCACCTGGAGCTGTTCCTCTGCAACCTGCTCTAGGTGAACCTGCTCTGTCAGGGAGGCTGGACAACATGATCTCCAGTGGTCCCTTCCAAACCCCCCCATTCTGTGATTCTGTGACCATTTAAATGGATACTCAGTTAATCTCATTTGCTTGTCTTTCTTTTAAAATTGTTCAAATTCATGATTGCTGCCCAAATACTGACCTCCACTGAAAATTTGATTTAATGTACTTATTTTTATTATGGTATTTTAATTCTGATGTTTATATATATATATTTTTTTTTTTTAATGTGGTTTAGTACAGAACTTGGTGTTTGTGACTATCTTCTGCTTACACTTCCAAACTTTTATCCTGAAGTTGGCAAGCAATACTTGTGCACATCTGCAGAAAGTTACGGGTTTTGAAGAAGAGCTCTTTCAGAGAAAGTGAGGTGCTTTGTTAGAAAATCTTCAGCCAAGAGGTATGTCTCAAGTATGTCACTACGTGAAGTTAAATTCAAATTCTTTAAATGAATGGAATACAAACTGCATAAAAAATATCTTAATGCAGTAATGTGAGGAAATTGCCTTTTGGAAAATTATAAAGTTACATGTCAAATCACCCTGGATATAGCTTTTAGTTTATAAATGCTTATGAAACCTTATAATTTTTTTCCTCATTATCTTGGCTTTCCCATAAATTCTAAAAGACATCTGAGGCACAGGGTTTTTGGTTTTGTTTTTTTTTATTTGTAAAGCTAAGTTTTGTTATTTATTTCCCTCAGCAAAAGCAATGAGGGTATTTTTTTCTACTTTGTGTTGACCACTGTAATGATAACTCTGCTACTGAAATGCACTAATAGGCCCACAGTGTTAGGGTTTGGGTTTTTCTGGGAGGGGTATTGCTTTGTCTTCCTAAATAAAACCAAAATTCTGACTGGGTAATTCTTCTCACTGGTGTTCTAATAGCAAAAGCAATTCTTATTCTTACAGAGATAATTTTCTTAACAGTTGCAGAAAAGAACAGACCCAAAATACCTTGAAAGCACAAAAAGTTTGTGGTATTTTTCTTTCTACTTTCAGAGAGCAGAACAGAGTAGTGAAGAGCTGCTGGCTTTTTTATGAGCATATGGCAATTCCACCATTAAGGAATGTCTGAAATAGCAGGTTTTAAAGAGTAAGACTGTCCAATTACATCATCTGTACATACCTTTCTCATGGCATGTGTCATTGCATGTGCTTCTATGGAACTGGATCTCCGTTTTTCGTTCGATTCGGGCCTTCCTTCCTTCCTTCCTTCCTTCCTTCCTTCCTTCCTTCCTTCCTTCCTTCCTTCCTTCCTTCCTTCCTTCCTTCCTATCAGTATCTTTACAGATCAGTTACTCTTAAACATAAACACCTAGTGATATTAGCAGCGCAATTTAGGCAGTGAATATTCAAGGCAGGATGGATGAAAGAAAATGATGCAAGTTTTGAAAATAAACTGTTGCTTTATAGTGAAAAATTGATGTTACTCCATTTTTTAATGTTGGTGAAACTATCAGTTTTTCACAAGATTTTAGGTACTCCTCTTCCTTTGTCCTGAGAAAACAAAATATTATGAAACATGGGGAAATAGATAAAGGTGCCAAAAAATAACATGGCTATATTAATCAGAGATTACAATACATAAATAATACATAAATTGCAATACATAAAGAAGTGATTAGAACTTGGATTTGTGAAATTGCTGCCATGTGTAAAGCTACTCACACAAGAAAGTAACTGAAGAAATTTGATATGTTTGTTTATTAAATAAAACTGTTGTAACGTGTCTCCATGTTTGTAAGTTCTCTGAAATGTCTCTTTGAACTGAGGAAAAGAGAAATTTTAGTGATGGAGTAGAAAGAACAAAACACTGAAAATGAACACCTTCAAATATGCTGTTTGAATATAGCACATCATCTTTCATTTCTTTATAAAATAATATTTTTTAATCTGTTCTAATCCAGTTTGGTTTTACAGAATAAAGACATCCTATTTTGACAGAAGAGGGCAGTGTTCCTTTACAATTGTGTGTGGGAAATATGCATATTATTTGAAAGTTTGGCCTCGAGAGAGTATTTTGAGCCAATGAATTTAAATGTAATAAATGCCTTCTGAATATGCTACTTAGTAAAAATAACAGGCAATGCAAAAGTAGACATTATGGTTACTTAATTGTTGTGAGCAGTGAATTGTACTGACCCAAGGAACAACATGTAACCATTAATATACTACATAGATGAATGACTTTTGTATATGTTCAAAGATTAAGTCTATGAAACAGCATCTTGGGTTATAAACGGTAAACTGGTAAAAATCAAGCCTAATAACTACTGCTTTATGGATTGTATTAAGCACATTAGTATCAATAAAACAGCTCTGCAGGAATTCAGACGTGAATCAGCACCATCATTTTACACTTCAGACATTGTCCATAATACTGTAGTGTCACCCTTTATAGAGCAGGCAAACTAAAATCATACGATCGCTGTTTGTGAAGGGAGAGAGGGCATTAAGCAAAAGTTTTACTTTAAATTCTCTGAATAAGTCCCATCTGGCCTCAAGATAAATACTTGTTCTATTGGCCTTTTAAGATAGGGGCATTTGCTAAGTCTGGGACAGTATGATTGACATATTTCTACATCCTGAGCATTTTCCTCCATTTCTGCCTGAAGTAATGTAAGACAGGGACAGATTTCTCCCTTTGCTCCTCCTTCCTACCAAAACCTTGTCCTACAGTTCTTCCTTCCCTTTGCTAATACTTTGTCCATGTACTCTGAGCATTTTAACTCAGCAGGGAATGGATGAACCTGACAGCTCTTCTTTGGAGAGGGCTGAGTTACTCCATAGCACATGAGACAATCAATGATTGTCCAATATGCAGAGGGGGAACCAAGTTTGTTCAGTGCTTGATGCAAGTGATGGTGCAACCAAGGATTGAAATTTGGTCTACTTGGGGCCAATAGTGGAAGCAATGTCCTCTTGTATTTCCACACAGACTCATAATATTGCTGCTAGCCTCATTAGCAGGTTACCCAAAGTAAATCTTAATCATAGAAGAGTCCTAGAAAAAAATAGTTATAGAGAGAGTAAAGAGGAAGTTAAATTAAAAAACTTATTAATGAAAAACAAATTGAAGGAAATGAGGAAGAGAAAAAGGTGTTTAGAAGTTATTCCTTTTTCGTTGCTTTCATTTTACAGTCTGTTTCCTTTCCTTATCTGCCTATTTCTCAAAAAAAAATTTTATTAAATTTAGTGCTTGGGGAAAGTGCTTCTGCAATCCAAGCACAACTACACGGAGAAGTGGTAGCACAGAAAGTCGTGGCACAAAAGCCTGTCAGTTGTATCCAACTGTGGGAACAAATCCTGCCATAGTCTACAGCTTTTCCTTCCTCTACTTCTCGAAGGAAAAGAGGTGTAAGCTGTGGCTCCCTTCAGACAGGAATCAGTCTGTCAAGCCTGTTCACATGAGCTACCAGAAAAGTCCTCTCATCTAGTAGAACATGAACGTTATGTAGCAATAATGTGAACACATTGGAAAGCGATGAGCTGAATTGAGAAACTCCACCTCTGACTGACAATTGCCTGAACAAGCCTTCTATAAAGCTCAAGGTGGTTGTTGGGGCTATGGCAGCAGCCTGCCCAAGGCAGCAGAGAGAGACATGGGTCTCTGTACTCCTTACATGCTCTGACGTCTTCTTTTGGATCTGCAGGAACATTGTAGATGTTCATAGGTGTGAACTGACTGCATAGCATAGTTGCTGTGGGAAGAGAGGGGGTGAGAGATCAAGTCTGCTTTGCGGCAGAGACCTCAGCACCACCATCCTCCCCTACTGAACTCAGAATATCAGGGGAAGACATTGGATGGCAGACATATCCTCTCCCTCCTCCCCATCCTTCTGGCAACTGTGGGATCACTTGAGCTGTGGGGAGGGAAAGTGGGTGAGGTGATAGCAGGTGACCCCATGGCAAGCATTGCCCCCCACCCATTCTGGCCCACCCCACCATCATAACAGCTGCCTCATTGTCACATCCTTGTCATTGTCAGTGAGGTGCCAGTGAGAAACGTGGTGGCCCATGGCTGCCATTCACTGGCACATCCACAGGATACTGACTCTTTGTGAGGCAGTGGGTCCCAGGGAGATGGGAGCACCCAGAACATGGAGGTGGTCAGGGCAGGAGTGGAGAGGGGAGAGGGGAGAGAGGGGTCTGTCAAACTCCAATATGAATGAGTTGATGTCTCAGATTTTGTGTGAAGAGCACTCCGACCTGAAACAGCTGACAGGAGAAGCAGCCTTGCACTTAGAACAAAATACGCCAGCTCAGGCAGGAGTGAAGTACATAGGAAGATAAGCAGCTTTCTTCCCTTGCCAAGTTTTCCTATGCGTTGCCTACCAGGCAAAGGGTAATAAAATGCTGGGTCTCTGCTACCACGAGTTCAGTTGATGGAAAGGGTAAATGCTGCCCTTCCCCCTCTCACACCTTTGATGAATGTTACCACCTCTTCATGCTTCCTATGCAAATTAGCACTGCCTTTCTACACTTCCCGGGCAAATTAAGGGGTATGTGAAGCAACACCACTCTTGAAGCAGGGAATAAAAAGAACTTGAGTACACTGGCAGATGTTCATCCACCACTGAAGAACCCCAAGGAATAGACCAGGCTGAAACCCTGTGTGGTGATCAGGAACTTTGCCTATTCTTTCACTATCTTTCATCTCCTCTCCCTCCTCTTTCCTCTTTAACTTCTCTTTCTTTTAAGTACATCAAATACAGTTTTATTCATAGTTATAGTTCAGGGGATTAAGAATTAAACATTTGCCTTTATGTCATAGATCTATGGTGTTAAGTGTCCTTAATTACACCCAAGTGAATCACCAAAATTGCATCACTGACTTCTTCAAACCACACTGGAATTGAAAGGAATGTTACAGAGCTGACTTTAGGATTAAGGAAAGGGTTCATCAAGCCATAAAACCTATAGCTCCAGTGACACTTAGGCGACAAAACACATGCCAAATGAAACATGGTACTGCACCAACATTGCTCCCTCCACACGTTGTTTTCCAAATTGGTACCCAATCATGGTATGGACCACAGCCCCAGGCTGTCACTAGGGTTGCCACTGGGGTAAGCACTAGGGTTAGGGATCAGCAAGCAAAAAAGTCTCCAGCTACAGGAAAACTTGGGCTGCAAAGGGTATACCAAGGGGTGTATGACACTCAGGCACAAATGCAAGTGCAGTTAGGGTTAGGATTCAGAGGTCCACAAAGCCTACAGCCCCAGGGACATGAGGCAAATGACATGGCAAGGGGAGCACGGCACTGCACAAATGTTGATCCTTCCAGAACTTTCACATTGTGTACGAACATGACAATGGGGTCAACCTCGAAATCCCAGTATCATCAGTTTTAGGGTTAAGGTTAGGGTTCAGAGATCCACAAAGCCTAAAGATCCAGGGACATTTGTGAGGCAGATAACATGCCAAGAAGAGCACAGCACTGCTGCAATATAGATCACTCCACATGTTTCACTGCTGGAATACCCATGCCTGTTGGGACCTGAATTTAAAATTTCCAGTACTGTTAGGTTTAGGGTTGAGGTTAGGGTTCAGAGCTCAAAAAAGCCTATAGCTCCAGGGACATTTGTGAGGCAAATGATATGCCAAGGGAGCATGGCACTACACCAACGTAGATCCCTCCACACCTTTCACATCATATCCAACTGTTATGCTGCAAACCGCAACCTCAAAATCCCAGTGTTATTACCTGTAAGGTTAGGGTCCAGAGATCCACAAAACTACAGGTGCAGGGATGTTAATGAGGCAAATAACATGCTAAGGGGAGCACGGCACTGCACCAACATTGCTCCATCCACACCCTTCTCATCACACCTAACCATGAACTTGACAACTACAACCTCAAAATATCAGTAATGTCAATTTTAGGGTTAGGGCTAGGGACAGGGTTCTGAGATCCACAAAGCTTAATCCAGGGATATTTGTGAGGCAAACAACAAGCCAAGGGGAGCACGGCACTGCACCAACACTTTTCCCTCCAGATCTTTCTCATCATGGCCAACAATGACCTCGAATTTTAAGGTTAGAGTTCAGAGGTGGACAAAGCCTACAGCTCCAGGGACACATAGGTTGCATATGACACGTAAAAGGGTGCACAGCACTGCACCAACAATTCTCCCTCCATACTTTGTCATCACACCCAGACATGTCCCTTGGTACATCAACCTCTACATCCCAGTATTATCAGTTTTATTATTAGGCTTCAGAGATTCACAAAGCCCACAGATCCAGGGATATCTGTGAGGCACATGACATGCTAAGGGGAGCATGACACTGCATAACATTGCTCCCTCCACACCTTTGTCAACATGCCATACCACAACCCTTGGTTCCTCCACCTCTAAATCCCAGTATCAACAATTTTGGGGTTAGGGTTCACAGATGGACAAAGCCTATAGGTCCAGAGATATTTGTCAGGCAAATTAAATGTCAGGAGGAGGATGGCACTGCACCCACATTGTTCCCTCCACACTCTTCTCATCACACCTTACCTTGACCCTGTGGTGCTCAACCTCATAATCCAATTACTGTCAATTTTTGGGTTAGTCTTCTGTTATGAGCCAGTTGCCGAGCTACCCTGGGTAGCACAGAGGGTCAGGCAAGATTCAGAAATTCTCTTGGAGTAAATTAAAGTGAAATGAGACCAAACAGATGATTAATTTGTCAACTATATTGCAAGCAAGAAGCATTATATGCATTTTGGAAAGCTTTTGGTCTCTAGTGACTTAAAGATGTAAAAAAAAAAAAAAAAAAGTGAGATATTACCACCTTTGGTTCCAGCGACGTCTTGCAGGACTGTTCTAAGTCTCACGTTCTTGGGTGGTTGGTGCAAATCCGGGAACATTGTGCAGAACCGGTCCGGATCTTGGGTTCTTTCATAAAGAGAAAGGGAATAAGAGAGAGAGACTTAGAGATAAGAAAAGGAAACCAGAACAGCTTTAATGAGAATAATAATAAAAAAATAGAATATGTATAA
>JAAGNO010012693.1:0-11850 GCA_033439905.1 Ceryle rudis | reverse complement strand
TTCCCCTCCCTCCTTTTTTTTTTTTATTTCCCCTCCCTTGGTCTTGGAGAGAGATTTCACTCTTCAGCCACAACTGTTTTAGAATATGAGACATGTGCTGTGCTAAGATGGCTTTGCTGGACTCAACCACAAACACCCAGTGAGGTTGTCAGGTCCTTTTTGAACATGGTCAGGAGACACCACGAGTATCAGTCACAGAATAAAGAGCTGTTTGCCTGCCAGGCAGCTAAGGATTTTTTTTTTTTTTTTAATGGAATAGTCTGGTAGTAGGGTTGTTAATGTCACCCACTACTATTTAAAAATCAAAGTTTATTTTGCTTTCGGATGAGGAAATTGGTGCACACACTCTGCAGGTTCAGACAGAATCACCACACTATCAAAAACTCTCAAACTGATCTCGGGAAAGTAACAGCCCAATCTGGGCAGAACTCTGTCAGGTTTTGGCAGGATCCAGCTGCCCGTTGGTACATGAACTAGTTCAGAGCCGTGGCTACAGCCACTGGTTAATGTATAGCTTTTCACCCTGGGTACAGTTGTGTATGCTCTGTAAATGCAGTACTTCTGACTGTGTTCTTTATCGTGCCGTTGTAGCATAGCTATGGCATTCTCTGCCCCTGAAAGTAACAGCGAGACAGACGTGGTTAGGACTGAGGGCACCCACGGCATATCCGAGGAGCGTGGAACTGCAGAAGTTCCAAAAAGTAGGATAGAACCCATCCCTGAGATGTGTGAAGTAGATAATAGACTGTTACTGAATGCATCAGACTTGGAAGAAACTACCTCGGTGTACTCAAACCAGAAAGTTGTGAAAGTCTTGGCTGCCCTTACGGAAGAAGAACAGCGGGATGTTGCATCAAGCTCTGATGAGCTAGACAGTGAAGTATTTTGTGAGGCAAACAACACAAGGTCGTTGAGAAACAGGGAAATTTCTGAGGATGGAGTTGAAAGCAGAAACCATCAAACCTCTGAGTCATCTTTACCTGAGTGTGGGCATTGGCTTAACCTCTGTTCTTCTGTAGACTCACAAAGTACTTCAACCCAGGACACCGTCACATCTGATGAAGCTGATAATGAAAATAAAACCTGGGGAGAGAGAACTGAAATTCTGTTTTGCCAACAAAGCAACGAGGCTCCTGCTGCGCTTTGCAAGTCGGAATCGGATTCCTGCAGTAATAAATTCATCACAAAAAATGATGCGTGGTGGAAACCGATATCAGATCTGGAATGGTTGAAGATCTTCAAATCCACAAAAGGAGGTGGAAGTGGAGGGCACAGAGGAGATGGCAGCTGTCTCGAGACTGCGCGAGAGGTGAAATGTGCCAGCTCAAAAAGGTTGTGTGCTTCTTACACTGAAGAAACAGATGTGTACAAAATGGAGTTCCATAGAAACTTGGGTGTCCAAGCTCTCAATCATTTGTATTATCTCCAGTGATGTTTACAGTACTGCTGTTTTAAAATTAATCTGCCAACTTAAATAGTAGTAAATTTAAAATCAGTTAAAATAGCTCTAAAGTATCATGATTCTACTTTTACGAGTTTATTTTTTCACATCTCTTATCCCCAAGAGCTGCGTGGGTAGGAGAAGCTGCAGGACCACGTAACCTGCCAAATAAACTAATCAAGAAAAAGGAAGATTTCAAAAAAATCTTAGGAATTTTTGAAATCCCAGGTGTCGCTTACGAGTCTAGCGGGTGAAATACGTTCTGAAAGACAAGAACCAAACCTCAGCTGTGTGCGAAGCTTTAGCAACTGTGTGATTTCTGTTGAGAATTCACACAGTGGCTGGGCAAGAATGTAGGACACAGCTCTTCTGCACAGGCTGCTTCCCTCACTCAGGGCAAGAAAGTGAGATGGCAAGATTTAAAGGACAGCAATCTGTCCCCCTCCAGTGCGTCTTTGTTTGTGGGACTCTATCCCTGTGTTTATGTTGGGGGAGGAAAAAGGCCACGTGGTTGGGGATGAGCAGAATGAGGTTTCTAATGCTGAGAAGTGTTGGAAAAATACTTGGGTGTCTTTGTGGTATTGGAAGGTATCTGAGATGTAAATGCTGCTTTGCACATATAGAAGGGGTTTTATGTTGGCCTAAGGAAGGCCATTTGGAACTGTAACTTTCTGTGGACTTGTTGTGTTAGTTCCTTTATTTTGTTCCAAAAAAATTGACTGATTTACTCTCCTTTTAGAAGCATTTCTGAAGTTTTACAGAGATTTCATAGCTGCCTTTAGACAGAGAAGAGGAGGAATCACTTTGCAGCTGGTAGTTTGACAAGTGCAGTGAATGAGCAGCTGTTTAAACCTGCTAAAAATTTTAGCCAGCAACTCTGCCCAACATCCAAACAAATGAATGTTACGGAATGGAAGTACCTATCTGTTGTAAGGCTGCTTTCATTCCGTGTTGCTTTTAAAACAAAACTATTAGAGAAATTGTTAGTGCAGTGAGACTGACCTGTTGGGAAACAAGGTGAATGGGCAGCTGCTGAAAAAGAATGCTGTCCTGGCACATTCCCACACAGCTTAGCTGAGCTTCATGCTGTGTGTAGACTCTCTAGTTTCCATTGTCCATAAATCATTAAAAAGACTCCGTTCCCCTTATGTCTACCCTGACCTTTCTTATCTACTCCCCCAGCAGCACAAATGCCACACTACTAGCCCTCCAAATCCTTTTTGAGGGTGAATCATGGAAACTGCTTTCACTTTTTGTCTTGTCCTCAAGGGGATTTTAGGGGAGAAGGACCAAATTCAACGCAGGCCGTGAAGATAGAGCAGATATCCCTCAGCAAGGAAGGGCTGTTCTACCCCTATGGGGTTTGCTGCTGAGCATCAAGTGTTCTCAGTGCCCACGTTTGGACCTAGGTACTCTGTTAGTTGAAGAAGGATTGACTCAGTGCAAATCCCAGGCTATTTGCTCCCCAGCCTCTGCTGATCCTGATCTACCACCAAATAAACTTCATCCCCTAAATGGGAGGAAGGCAACAGTGCTGCAGTCTTCAGTGGCGGGGCCCCGGTAAGGTGTTCATGGCAGAGACCGAACACAACAGTCCTTCTGGGACTTGAATCTGGATCCTCCAGTTTTCCATTGCTGGCTTCATAGTGCTGATGATGTATTTTGGGTGCTGGCACCTCCCTGTCAGCCCAGCAAATATTTTTGACATGAGTTCTTAAATTCTGGAAGAGCCAGCAAGAAGGTTATTAAGGCAGTCAAATACCTTGTCCAACTGCAGGAGTGGTTGGGAAATACTGTAGCACAGGAATCATTTCTGTGTGTCTAATTTAGTGACTTCATTTATGTTGGACCAGCAGTTGCTGCCTTTGGATTTTTATCTCAATTCTGCTTTTAAAGATTCAGCATCAGCAGTTACTTATTCAGTCTGCTCCTGCTGGGCTAAGCCACCCATTCTCTGCCTCAAAACCAAACCCGTTTCCCCACCTCCCTCCTTCCCAACCTGTGTTTTCTTCAAAACTGCCTGTGCTCATTGCATCTCCTCACATCCCCTGTCCTCAGCTGCTACAGCTTGGTCCCTCACACCTCTCCAGAGCCTTTCCTTGTCCAAAGCTCACAAATAGGAGCTTTTTTCCCTGAAAAGAAAGCCTATTGTATCCCGAGAGTGGTGGAAGGAGACGCAGCAGATGCTTCTGAGCTGGCATCTCTCACCAGGGCATTTTCTTAGATTGAATGTCATTTAAAAATAAACCTTTTTTTTTTTTTGTGTAACAGTCTTGCCAGGTACGGATCGTGGTGTTCCCCCCAAATCAGTACCCAAAGAATATGTAATGAAATGTAAATTTCAAGATAGGATTTTTCTTTAGAACAGATATATTTTTCTGTGATGTTCAGAAGAGTGAGGAATACAGAAATGTTTTCTTTGGGGGACATGGTTGCTATTTTATTCTTAAAAACTGTATGAAGTGGAAATGAAATTCACTGCGTAGCTTCAAACTGCTTGGAGAAATCAGGGCACATCTTTGTAGAAGCTGCAGACAGCACACAGCAGGGTGTGAAAACACAGCTCGGGGAACCCAGGACTTAGTGAGGGTGCTGCTGGGTTCCCGCTGTGCTAGACTAAATCAAGACAACTCCAAACGTGCTGCAGCTTTTATTGCTTCTATAGTCTTTAATTTGTGGTGAATTGATTCTGGAGCTGAGTGGGAGATTTGGTGATTTAAGGAACTGAAATTGAGAATGGTTTTTCTCTAGGGTAGGCTGTGCTAAAGTTATCTTCTGGTGTGGGAAAGGCGTAAGAGAAAAGTAAATTGTTTGATGTGTATATAGAAGGTCTTTAGCTGTTACTAATAGGGCAAGCTTGGGATGGCTGGGAGTCGGTGTTCGGATGGTCACGATGTGCAGGGTATGATTTGTTGCTTTAACTGTCCCTTTAAACTGCTTTTCAGATACTCCTAAATACACTCGGATATACTCAGTGCTGAATATTTTGGTTTGTTTTAAAACCCCGGGGAAGACATCTGCCAATAGGTCGTATGCTTCAGCTCCACAATGAAATGTTAGTCAGGCAACTGGGGTCTGGGTTTAATCACAGTTTGCCTGAACAGCACTTCACCATTTGCTGCTGCGTTTAAAAATAAATAAAATAAAGCCTCTTCGGGAAATCTCTCTTCTGCTCTCTGAAGTGAGATGATGACTTGAAAAGACTGTGAAATTCCCTTGAAAATCACACCTACAAATAGTAATTTGCTTAATGGTTGATTAAAAAAAATAAGGGGGTGGGGGAGAAAGAGTACCAGAGTACTGGGAGGAACAAGATATTGCCCTTTGTGTGCTTTGCAAGGTTAAACAGATACTCGAGCACATGGTAATGCTGCTGTTCTTGCACCCGGCTGAATGTCAAACTGTTACCCTCAGAGGGTGGAACAGACCTAGTGAAGCTGTTAAACATGGGAACAGGGCTGAGGAACAGAGTAATCTCACATGCTTGATGGTTTTCTTGGCTCAGGGCCCATCATTATTTATGCTGTCCCATAAGTTTCCTTTGAAAGTTTAAAAAGGATGGTGATGCTGTTTCTGGCAATGTCTTAATTTTTTTTTTTAACAGTGAAGAAAACGTGGAACTGAATTCTCTTCATTTGGATTCTCCCTGGTTGACATCCACCCAGAAAGGAGACAAGCCTCAAAGGTGTGAGAAATTCTCTGTTGAAGACTTCCCTCAGGAGATCAATAACCTTTCAGTGACTAAGCCAACAAATAGATGCTGCAATGCTACCTTGGACCAAGTCAGTATTTTATTGCAGAATGTACTTCATTAATCTTAAGGGGAATTGTGCCTGATGGTAGGAAAGCAAACATCTGCCAGCCTGGAAGAGCTAGGGACTCGAATGATGAGACAGCAGGCTTAAAGCAAAGGTGGTAGAATACTTTTTCAAAAGAATTCCTTGTTGTCTCAATGTCTTGGACAGCACAAGTGTGAGCTTACAAAAAAAAAAAAAAAAAGAAAAAAAGAAAAATTTTTTTCTTAAATGAAAGGCTTTAGGATAATGAATTCTGGCTGGTTGGTAATTCCAGTAAAGCACAATATCTGAATGCACTAGAACACGGTTATTAGAAGCTACTGGACACTGGTTCTTTCTCGTTCTGCTTAGTTTTCCCTCTTTTTCATGTCTTTATTCTCCCCTTTATCACTGAAGTGCAACTGTTGTGCGTGCCTGTGAGGATCTGTGCAGGGCTGACAGTAGACCTGTGTGTTTATTAGAAAGAGCAGCATTTAGACAGTTGGGACCAGCGTTACCGTCGTACTATTTTAAACCGAGACATTTCAAAATGAAAGTGCTGGTTCTTGATATGTTATAATCCTTTGACACGTTCCAAAAAGATCACTCCCTAACTTCAGCTCGCTTTCTGTCTCCTCCAGGACACCAGTTCCCCCATAAGCAAGCTGCAGCACGCGCTGGCTGCGTCTCGACAGATGGTTGCTGATCTGGAGCTTAGCACTCTCCTCCAAGCGACCCCTCGCTGCAGTCCGAGCAGCAGCAGCAGCGTTATTACGGTAGATGTTGCTCTCCCATGACTAGATTTAGGTGGGCAGGAATAGTGATGATGACCAGCCTTTCCCTTCCGCTTGACTTGCGCCGCGACGTTACAAACAATCTCCTCCTCACGAGAAAACGCCCTCGTGCCTTAGCATGAAGGACTTAGGAGTTTTTTTATAGGATTCTTTATGGCTCCTCAAGGTCATGACAGGATTTGACTTTTGCGTGTGTTTAAGCAGATGGAAGGAAGGAGTCATTTTGGAGCGAGCTGTAGGAGGTCTAGGAAAAAAGCGAACACAAGTCTGACTGAGATTCAGAACTGGTTTGTTACAGTGGGTATAGTTGGGGAAAGCAGGACACTACAGGACATAGGAGTAGTTTTGTGTACAGATTTAAACCAGACTCTCAGCTTAACTAAGTTTAGAGGTTTTGCGGGCTAATAGTTTTGGTTCCTTCATTACAGAGTCAGAGAATGTACTCGATGGTCAAAGAAAACAGCCTGCGTATAGCTGTCATGGGTATTTATGGGCATGAACACTGACAGGGAGTTTCTGTCTTGAGTGTGTGGGCAGCAGGATTAATTGGCAAAGGGGTCACTTGTTTGTTTTCATAAATATACTTAAGAATTTCCACCTTGTTTGAGAGGGAGATTGTACCACTTGTCACTAGAAATGAGTAAAGTTGTGCTGATACGTATCACAAAGGCACAATTTAGGCTGTGGGGTTTAAAGCAGACTCCTAATGAGAAGGCTGCGTGCTGAAACCTCAGCTTTCTCCCGAAGGGTATTGCCTCTCTCTCAAAATGTTGCACTCCTTTTATCCTCAGATAAACTTGACCAGAACAACGTTACTGTAAGTAACAGACAAAGCAATTTTGATAACATTCAATAACCATAAAACCTTAGCTGTGCTGGGGCCGACTTGACAGAGTATAAAGGTTGTGTGCCAGTGTTTGCATAAACTGAAAGGATATTTTGTTCAGAAGTTCATCTGCAGGGTTTCTTTCAGCGTGGAAGACAGCAGCAGTGTAGTCTTCTGCAAAGACTGTCTTACAGGAGGGATTCCTGAAAAGCTCTCTACAAAACAGTGGTTGTTTGTGGCTCTTGCCCAGCCCCATCAGCTGTCTGGCTCCTGCTCACTGGTTGGCACATCACGGCTCGGCTAACCCGGCTGGCCTTTTGGAGTGAGCATGACTCTGCTGTAGACTCTGAGACTGCATTTTGGAGCTTGGAAATTGGCTTCTCATTCGGAACGGTTGGTTTAGTGGATAGAAAATGAAGCAGGCTCATATTTACCGGCGAGGGTAGCTTCTGAACCACAGCTGTAGAACTTTGATCTACTTTCAGAGTGGTTCTGGGTAAAAAAACTTGTCCAACGTGTTTTACTCAGTCTATGCAGGCCAGCTAATCTGTGCTTAAAACCAGGTTTACCTGCAACTGTTTTAAACTGTGCTTTAAAAAGTAATTTGTGTCAGTTATAACCCTTAGAATTTAACCAGTAGGAATTTAATCGGTAAGAATTTGTAGATGTTGGATTCTGTGCCCTGCTTGGGGGAAGGAAAAGAGGGATTTAAAAAGTGTGTCCTTGCTGCTTGCCAGTTTGAACCTGACAGCTCTGTAATTTTTATTATCTGAGTTCTTTGATTTTTTGCATTGCAATATAGACAACAGAACTTGCAGAAGCTCTTCATAGAACCCAGCTATCTGCTGCAGAAGAAAGAGATCCATTCCATTGTCTGTGATGTTCTGTGACTATGAAGGTATTTTCAACTCGATTTTTTTTTTAATTGTGGTTTGGGGTTTTTTTTGTTTCCCTCTTTATAAATGCATCTTCAATATTAATATATCGTAGACTTCTGAGATGAGCCTGGCACAAGATTTTAAGTGCATGGCTCTGAATGCTTTTCCAATAAAACTCTTGTGACTCCTGTAACAGCAAACAGAAATCAAGGCAGCAAGTCATTCCTTCAGTCAAGTAATTAAACTTTTCTCAAGGACATTCCTCATCCTCTGGGCAGTCAGCTCCATTCCCCACTACCTGCACACTGCTTATTGTCTTTAAAATCCTTCTGTGGGTTACAGATAACAGGATCAAGGATATGGACATTGTTGAGTAAGAGACTGGGAAGTGTTTTTCAGCGCCACGGCCAAGGGCTGTTTTAGCACATTGTTCCTGGGCTCAGAGCTCCAAAAGTAGAATGTATTGAATAGAGCTGTTTTGGAATAGAAAACACAGCCTTGCCCATAGCAGATTGTTTTTTTCTTCTTGAATCAGGAAGTTTCTCACTCTCTGATTATTTGTTCTCCTAATGTGAATTGGATGCTTGCAGTAGGCACCGTGTTGTCTGGTTCTGAAGACAAAAAGAGTAACCAGATATGGTTAAAATACCCCCATGAAAGTGACTGAGATCTAGCAACAACGGGGGGGAAAACTGACAAAAAAAGAAACCTTCCAGTACTGCCACAACCCAAGCACAGGTCTGCAAAGGGAAGTTATTACGCAGCAAGGTGGAGTGCAAAGCTGTGTGGCACTGGATTTCTCACACTGTTCGACGTCGATCCAGTGGGAGCTGGCACTCGGGTCTCTCTCAGTATATCCAGACTGCACTGCCTGAATTGTTTCTCCCTTGTGGAGTCAAATCCTCTGTGCCCCGGGGGAGTGGTGGTGCTTTGTAGCACCCTCATGTTCTGCTGTTTCTGCCTTAAGTCTGGAGACACTTTAAGTCTTTCGGAGTAAGTTGGGTCTGCTAATCACACGCTAATGGGAAGAGGATGCTGAGTAGCTGGAACTCTGTACCTTCCTCTGCTGGAATGTTCTGATGTAGAGAGCTCCTCTTCTCCTAAAAACAGGAAGAAGAAGCTGGAGGTTTCCTAGATCGAAGCCAGCACTGTGACTTGCATCCTGAAACTACTGATGTTGAAAAGTTCCAGGAGCAAATCCCCCAAACTGCTGAGCACTGCGCTGATGCAGCAAAGCAGAGAGCGCACGCTCAGCCTATGGAAATCATCTCATTTGCCTCGAGTGAGAAAGAACCGAGGGAGCAAACGCACCCACAATTCACTGTAGAGCCCTGGCAAGAATTAGTGACCACGCAAGTCACTGGCTGCTGCATAGTTCTGGTTTTCTTCATTTACTAAAAGGCACTGGATCACCGTGATCAGTTAAATCCAAAGCAGCTTTTGCAGAGTTGATAGCAGGCCCAGAAATAACTACAGTTTGTGCTCTTTCATTCACAGAAGCGATCAAATTGATTTGGTCAGGCCTTTTTAATTGCTTTGAAATCACTTGCTGGCAGGTGCACAGATGAACGCGAGGTTAATTTCCTAAGTAGCTGACAAGGATTTAGCCTTTTTCATCAGTTTTTCCTTTAGAGAGAGATGTGGTGGGGGAGAGTTGAAGAGCAAAGGAGGAAAGCAACGAGGAAGAGAATACTTTCGGTTTTGGACACCAGAGCACGTGCCACTGCTGGTAAACTGACTCCGGGGCTGGCCGAGGGCACAAAGATCACTCCTTTTGGCAAAACAAACTGGAAAGATTTTATTTCCTAACGCGGCAGTGGTGACCCTGAGACTGTTGTCATTCTGTGCAGTGCGCTGTTTACCTTTCTCCTCTGGTGGTTTTATTCTGTGTTTTTGTTCTGTTTGCAGTGCAAAAAATTATATAGTAAATTGTCACAGTGTGATTGCTTCATATATTTTTAGAGGAATTTTCCCCATCTTTTAATACAAATCTTTCATTTTCTGCAGTGGATGAAGAAGTTTCTAGTATGGAATCAACTCGGAGAACTGAAGATCATCAACCCATCAGCTACAATGGAAAGTTACCCAAGTTTTTTTTTCTGTGGTTCTCCAAGTGAAAGACTTGTAAGTGGCAAAAAAAAATACGTGACTATGCGAGAATGTATTTTCTATCTTGGAATAAAACAAAGAATGATGCCAAGAGTCACAAAACTATTTTTATAGCTGAAAGCTCAGGTTAAATACTAGCTTGTTTTCCTAAGAGTCTGAAGTGTGTAATTGTTACGACAGAGGAACTATTTTTCTTACCTTTTTTTTTTATGGTGGCTCAGAAATATTTCTAGGGTATGACACAGCCAAGAATTTCTGGGTTTTTTTGTGTGTTACTGTTTTTTTCTGGACTTCTTGCTGTGTAGAGAGAGATGAATAATGTTTATAGGAAGTTCCCAGTTAGTTTTGCAAGCAGGAACTGCCTCCTACGTTGTCGAAATGGGAGAGCTGGCTTCTAACAGGATCAGTATACGGGCTCTGGTAGCACCCTACAGCAGCAGCCCAGCATGATGTGACTGGCATTTTAGCATTTAAACTGGTTTTATCTTTGCCTACTGGGCAAGACGTTCCGTTACCACGATTGGAACTTATTTTTTAACTAAAAGATCGAATAAGTTAATAAAGTTGATACCTTTGTGGTATCTTTCTAGCATATTTAACACCCCATCCGATGCATTTGGTACTTGATTTATGACTGTTCTCTGGGATGTCTGACACCAACTGCCAGAGCCACTTGTGGGCCGCTCGGTCGCGTGGGGTTTGTCTGTGCCAAGCCCACACCGCTGAGCAGTTTTCCTACGTGGGGGCAGCTCTGAGGGGTGGGAGTCTCTGGCTCTATCCCCTGCCAGGAACTGACTGCAGTGAAGTACAGCGTTCACACCGTGCTTTCCCCCATTAACTCTTTCCTAGAACCTGTTAATTCCCTAAATGTCAGCCTGCTTTCCTTCCTCTGCTAATGGCCTCAAAAGTAGTCGACCCATTCTGATCCTAGCTCCTGTCCTCCAGCCTCTTTTCCTCCTCATCCCCAAGCATTACCCACAGAGCGTATCTTGGCTTCTCAGGTTGTTTTTCAAGTTCCCACAAGCCTTTAAAGCGCGTTTGATTCCTCTGCCTACAGAGGAACTTCCCAGGCTCCATCCTCAAGATCTGCTGCTCTGGCTATGACAAAAATTCACCCCCAAAAGCCACCAACAGCAGCAGGACCGTGCTGTCCAGCAGCTGTGCCATAGGTCAAGGCCTGGAGAATCTGGTGCAGCTTTGTAGCGTGAGCTGCGCTTTCCAGTTTAAATGTCTTCAGCGTTAGCAGGTGAAGGCACCGAAGCCCCTCGTGCATTGAAAACACTCCGCTGCTGGATTTAAAATCAACACGGAGCCCAAGCGACACAAGAAGGGACCTGCAGAGCTCTAGGAGGAGTTTGTGTCAGGGCTGCCCTGGATTTGTGGAATGGGAGGAAAGGGAACGCTGGGATTCATTTATTCAGGCACCGAGTGACTTATCAAACAACTCTGCTATCTGCCATGCTCTGGGGCTCATGGGGAAACTGAAGCTGCCTCAAACTCCGCTGCCTTCTTTCTGGAAGTGTTACCAGTCCTCTGGGAGTGCCATTGCCATTGTGTGCTCCTACGGAATTATTATCCAAGAAAACAAAGCTGCTGTTCAGCTCGGGCTGCTCTCTGCAGGGGTGGGTCTAAAGGGAAGACGGAACTGTAGAGTGGTTTGGGTTGGAAGGGACCTTTAAAGCTAGTCTAGTCCAAGCTCCCTGCACTGAGCGGGGACATCTGTAACTACAGCAGGTTGCTCAGAGCCCTGGCCAACCTGACCTGGAGCGTTTCCAGGGATGGGGCAGTGACCACCTCTCGGGACAGCCTGGGCTGGGGTTTCACCACCCTCAGTGTGAAAAATTCCTTCCCTCAATCTAAATCTCCCTGGTTTAGTTTAAACCTGTCAACCCTTGTCCTGGCCCAACAGGTCCTGCTAAAAGTCTGTCCCCATCTTTCTGCCAGACCCCTTGAATCACCGAAAGGCCCCCAGAAGGTCTCCCTGGAGCCTTCTCCTCTGCAGGCTGAACCCCCACAGCTCTCCCAG
>JAAGNO010012692.1:59508-74154 GCA_033439905.1 Ceryle rudis | reverse complement strand
GCTGGAGCGGATGGCGGGGGGGGGGGGCGCGGGGGGGGGGGGGGGCGGGGTGGGGGGGGGGGGGGGGAAAATCACATCAAACACAGTTTATTTTGCAGAACTCCAGTCCCCAGAAACAAAGGTAGGGCTGGGAAATCTGTCTGAACACGAGTGGCTCTAGAAATCCTTCCTTGCCTGGAGATATCCCCTATGATAAAGGCAGTGACCTAGGTCAGGAGCGTGGAGAAAGATGGATGTCGTTCAGCTGGAGTGTTGCAACCTCCTGCAGATAAAACCTCCAGGGAGAGACTCCAGAAATAAACAGAGTGGCAAGCTGCCAAGTGTGGGGTAGATTTGGGTCCTTTTTCATAGTCAGTGACGTCAAACTCCTTGATCTTAAGGAGTATGAAGCAGAGATAGCTTTTGTTTTCTTTAAATTTAAAAAGTCACAAAGGGTGACAACAAGAGTGATTCCAATGGTTTCAATAAAATAATTGCTAAATGATTTCCTCTTCCCAATCCAGACACAAAGCCATGACTGAAACACGGGCATACATGCAAAATAACATTCTTCTCTCCACCATTTTCTTCCCTCAAAGCTGAGAAAGAATCTGGTCCAAAAATAAGATTAAGCTTAGCACACTAATGGATAAAAAGTTGCATCCCTGCTTTGCCCTGCGTCAAAGTCAAAAGACAATTTGCTTCAGACTCTTTGGGTAAAAGGAATATGTGGGAAAATATGGACATCTATGGTAAACAGCCCTGAAGTGTTGCCTCCAGGCCTGAGCTGACTCCCACAGATCCATCCTGTGAGAGACTGCTAAAAACACAGCACCGATACACTTAACTTGCCTGTCTGCAGAGACAGGATCCTTACAGCTGATTTAACAACACACCCTCACAGCTACACCATGTGCCAAGCCAGCCCAGGTGTCTAATCCAGCAGCAGGGTTTATATGCAAAGAGATGAATGGTTTGAGGAGAGCAAGGGGTAGATTTTCCTACTCTGAACCCCTGAAAGCAACACAAAACTCCTGCAGAAATGAGTACACTTGCAGAAATCCATGCTAAGTAGCCCACATGCTTTGTCAGAGCATATCTGTCAGTTTCCAAACCAATCAACTCAAGAGATGAATCTTTATTGAGCGTCAAGATGCTGTTACAAGTATTACATACATATTAATCCAGGCACCTTGAAGAAGATCTCTACAGACTGCCAACAGAAAATCCATCAAAGTAACAGGATCTTGTTAGTGCTGAAAGAGACACATGATTTATCTTTATGGGTACATCTCTGTGACACACCACTTTGCTACAGAGCCAGGCAATCTAAGACCAGGCTGTTAATAGCTAATTTAGCTGTATCATTGCCTTAGCACAGGAATCCACGTGCTCTGCAACACTTAAGTTACCAACGCTTGTTCAGAGCCTGCTTAGTGCATCTGCTTGGTGCTGGACTGTGCCATGCAGACAGCCTTTACAAAACTAAACAAAGTAATTTTTCATCAAGTAGTGTACAGAAAGATGTGATAAAATTAACAATAACACTAACAGCAAAATGACAAAAATCAAAGTCAAGGAGAAAAATTAGAAGGATGGGAAAAGTGCCATTCGACCATTTGTGTTGCATGCAAACATCTAGAGAACTGCTATGATGTTTTTATTGCTTGGGTAAAAATAACAGTACAGTGAAGAAAATACTGATTTATTTTTTCATTTAATTGGGTAATTTTGTGTCAGCCAGATCATTTATTTAAAATGAATGTGTGCTTTGCTGCCCTCCATCACCATGGCCTGTACTGCCTAAGTAAGCAGCTACTGACAATAACTTGAAACCCCTCCCACCACAAGCCCTGTAGAGCTCTGCTACAGAGAAGTACCCAAGGAGTAACACACTGTGGATCGCCCTCTAAACTATGCAGGTCTCCATGTAATGCCACCACATGACCATGAAAGCGAGATGAAAGATGGGGAACTTCTATATAGCAGAAAATCCCTTCCAGTACTTATCTTACTATTAGAGGTTTTTTCAGAAATCACAGAAACTATTACAATTGATTCCTATAAAAAACACCCAAACTGATGGGAATATCTTGCTCTGGCCTCATGCTAAAGCCTCTTCTGTTCTTCACAACACTATTAGAGAACCAAACTAGATAATTTTATTAACAGCTGCTTGAGTGATTGATAGTATTTCCTGCTAATTACTCATGTAGCAGTAACAACAAAGTTGTAGTGCTTGGGAAATAGAACAGCAGGCAGCATGAATGTGTTCAGTGACTAACAAATCCAGCTGGTTTTTTTTGCACCAAAGAGGTGGACAGTCACAATCCCTGGAAGATAAAGTACATATGACAACACATCATTTGAAACAATATCCTATCACTGGAGTATCTTCACAAACAGCCTTGAGGTGTCAAAGGAAAAGAAGAAATCAGGTTTGAATACTAACACGCAAGGGCATAAGACAGCAGAGACCTTGTTTTCCTAGTACTTCAGCCTCCTCTACAGTACAGCAAAACCCTCAAAAAGACAGAGCTCAGAGTGTATTTCAAAGCATTTCTTTTCCTGCCAGCTGCAAAATATCCTCACCAGCCTTTAAATATTTCACAACTACAGTCTTAGAGCTACTGTAATGACTGAGGCACTTTTTAAAGTGCCAGCTTTTGCCATTAAAGAATAGAAACCATTACCTCACCGAAGTACACACCTTTACCCCCTCCAACTACTAGACAGATTCAACTTTTGCTTTGTTTACAAGAAACACTTTGAAGCAAAGATACAAACACAGGCAGCCCTGAAGAAAGCAGCACAGAAAGTGTGTCCTGCAACAGAACTGCCACTGGATGGCAGTGCCCAGCATCGATCTTCGCAAAGAACAGCTAACCACATATTTTCCACTTAAGCACAATACAGAATTGCTTTACTGAGCAAGGCAGAGGACAAGCATTTGCAGAGGCATGGGCATGCAGCACAACCTTCAGAAGCACAGAGAGAGTCGGGGAGACCTGAGAGATTATTTGAAAACACTGTACCTTCATCAAATCAACTTCGTAATCACTGCTCTCTCATCAGATCTGCTGTCAGAACTGCCTCTAGTCTAATAAAATGACCATCAGCACCTTGTTACAGAAAATAAACTAGGGATGTGTACCCTGATGAATGAGATGGGAAATTTGTTTGGTAATTCTAAACTTAAGAATATTTATCAACTCTCTATATAAATACTTCATGCAGAGAAGGACTAGTTGAAGTCTATTTCAATCCCCTTAAACGCTGAGTCCTGATCTCCGATGCTCAGTCCTCCTGAGAGGAGGCAACACTGGCAGCCAGTGCTGGGGATGGGACACAATCTCTGCTTAGCATCTTCCCAGATAGTAACCCACTGATGTGTTACCACAAGAGATAAAGAACCCTAAGCTCAGAGTCCAAGATACATGCATTATTTCACCCAGTTTTTATAAAGCTTAGTGTGATAAGTAATTCCTTCTACAGTTTCAGAATACAGGCTGAAGCAATCCTATAGCTCCCCAAAAGAGGAGACTGTTGTCATCTCTGCTTTTCATTCCTACCCCATGCCAGCTCCAGCATCCTTCTTCTCAAAGTCCTTCAGTTCACAGGTAATATTGCAAAGTTGTGGTGAGTTAAGGGGAGTATTTTAGGCAAGAGCTCCAGACCTTAAGCTAGACCATTTATTGTTTATAGGCACATTCACACCCACAAAACAGGATCACAGAAGAAAAGATCAAACATAATTATGGGAGGAGGGCTTTGAACCCAAATCACAGGCATTTTTAGTTTCAGATAATATGGAAGAATGGTTGAGAAAGGGCCTCCGAGATGCAGGTTTGGCTACGGCTTATCCAGGAGGAAGGCAACGGTGACTTGTCAGGCAGCCTCTTCAGACCTCTCCAGCCAAAGCTGCTCAGTAAATGCACAGAGAGACCATTTCACAGGAAGTCCTATACTAACATCACACAGATCTCACAAGGTAGCAAATGCCTCACTTGGAGGAGCAAGCCAAGCAAACAGCCTCATGATAACCAAACTGTGCAACCCAAAATCTTCATTTAGGTACCAGGGAACTGAGAAGCAGCAGGCAGCTTGCCAGAGGATGGTGAAGAGCTCAGGTGAGAGACGCCCACGTCAGCTGGAGGGATGGCTTCTTGCACGACGTAGACCAGAATTTGGGAAGTGGAGGATGAAAAGAATCTGGATTAAGGACCTGAGTGACAGAAACTTAAAAGATGAAGTCAAGCACAGTTTAGTGAGGGAACTATTTTTTCCTGCAGAATGAAAGCAGAACCAGACAAGCTGCCATGTGCTCCTCTCAAAAGATCAGTTTATTCAGGCACCCCGAATGACTTTAAAACCAACCAAGAAGCAGGTTCTTCCACAAGCAACACAAGCAAATATTTTATTTGTAAAAGGTGCTCAGAGGCCTTCCACTCATTCATAATTCAAAGACACTTTGAAGGTGGGGCAGAAAACTAGTTTGTCATTAACAAGAAATCAAGTACCCAACAAATAAAAGACGAGGTTTATCAGATCCTCTTGCCTAAGCATCTTGAAAAAGTAAGACAGGGCTTCAGTATAGTGATTTTCCTGAGAAATTCCCACATCAAAAGCATGCAAGGTATGTTCTACTTTTTCTGGTGGACTGATCTCAGATATTCAGGCATCCCAGTGGCCTCTTGTCACCATAGATGCCACTAAGCAAACAAATTCAGCATTAGTGGAAAAGTAACTAAACCACAGCTGCCAATCTCATGACAACATTTTACTGTAGGATTATAAAGGCATTTCATTTTGTCCTTTTGTCCCTTTGGTAGAGATTTCTGAAGATCATTAATTATCTAGCATACAACAGTGCTCAAGTCACACCCGAGATGGTTTCAGGCACGGTAAGAAGCCGGCTGCCAGGCAGACATGTCTGCACAACACCTTGCTGAACTCACAGGCACAGGGAACCACAGCACTTGGGACAGATGCTGCTGCCACAAGCCTCAAGCTCTCTGTATGACAAACTTCTTTCTTAAATCCTTTAATAGTTATTCAAAAGAGTTGGTTTTTTTTTTTCTTTAAAACATGAACATCAGAGATTATTGCAGCTGTTTTTCTCAGGAATACAACACCGTGCACTTCAGTAGGACATCATTCTGTGTGAAGTATCTAACTGAGAGAAAAATACTATAAGCATTATCCTTTTCTTACCATTTTAGATTAAAGCAGGTCACACTGGGAAATCTACAGTAGTTCATTCATTAACAAAAGAGAGGACCTACTGTACCCAAACCCCAGGTTGTATTAAGAGAGGGTCAATGCATTCTTTAAGGCTTTTGAAGTTCATACTTCATTAAGTTGCATGACATTTTGGCTTGGAAGTGGGAGCTCTCATCTCTATCAGAACTCTCCTTGAGAAAGTCTGCAGGTTATACAGCTCATAAGTGGCAGTTTATACAAGAGACTCCATCCACAGCCTTGATTAAAGAGCAAAGTCAATGGGAGCATTTTTATCAATTAAGTGTTTGCCCTCCCATGCAATCACCAGTTATGACACATTTGGGTTTGTCATTCCAAATAACATGGGCACACCTTAGACAAACCATGCAGACGAGGAGTGCTGTGATTTAAAACAACTTTGTTCATTTTAATCAAAAAGGAAAAGGGAAAAAGAATTTGCAGCAATACATCATGCTTCTCCAGCTGCTAATTTTTTCCATTTCACACCCACTGATCATTATCACTATGAAAAAACATTCCTGTCTTAAAGGCAGATCTAAGGTTGTAGCCTTGGTAGTAATCAAGAGAAGATGACAATGCTTCCCAACTCATCCCCTGCATGTCACCTCAGTCCTTCTCCAACACATTCCTACTCAATACTGCTCTTAGGTTGTTGTTCTAAAAAAAAAAAAAACCAACCCTACATCACAAAACTAAAAGAAAAAAAAACCCAAAACACTACCAAAAAAACACCAACCAACCAAAACCCACATTGATTTCAGAGTAGCAGGAGACCAGTGGGGGTTAGAAGAATGTTACAAAGATCCTACAGCTAGCAGAGACTGCAATCGGGAACCACGCAGGTCACTTTGGAAGTAAGATCTTACAGGATGCTGTGTGCAGCTGCGGACTCAACCTGATCAATCACTCACATGCATGCCTTTATTAAAGTTTAGTTACAAATAAGGACATGGCTCGGGATCCTTGCTCCTTTTGCAATTTTATCTCCTACTGAATTGTTGTGGTTTAACCTCAGCCAGCAACTAAGCACCACAGAGTCCCTCACTACCCTCCCTGCCACAGCAGGATGGGTGGGAAGGTGGGGGGAGAAAAATGGAAGGGTATGAGTGAGAAAACTCATGGGTTCAGGCAAGAAAACTTTTCTAATTGGAAAATAATAACTTTTTAAATTGTAAAGAAGAGGTAAATAGAGAAATAAAGCCCCAGAAAGACAAATGATGCACATGAAAACAACTGCTCATTACCGACCGACCAAAGCCCAGCCAGTCCCAGAGCAGCAGCCTCCTGGCCAACCTTCCTGCTAGCTTTATCGCTGAGCATATCATCATACGGACTGGAACACCCCTTCGGTCAGCTGGGGTCAGCTGTCCCAGCTGTGTCCCCTCCCAGCTTCTTGTGCACCCCCAGCTGCTCACTGCTGCGGTGGGGTGAGGAGCAGAAAAGACCTTGACTCTGTGGAGGCACCTCTCAGCAATAAGGAAAACATCTCCATATTATCAATGCTGTTTCCAGCACAAATCCAAAACATTGCCCTATAACAGCTACTACAAAGAAAATTAACTCTACCCCAGCCAAAACCAGAACATGAATAGTCTGCTGGAATCTCAATTAAATGATAACAGTTATAAAAATATCAACACTTGAACTTTATAGAGCTCTTTCCCCTTTTCTTCCTCTTGCCTGAATGTTAACAACAGTTGAGTTTAAGCTAAGTGACTAATTTAAATTATTTAATCTATCAACAGAGAGCTTAATGAATCAGAACAATAAAAAAGTATCTTAATAGTAAAACTCCATTGTTTAGAGCATTGTTAACCCTTTTTTCCCTAGCCACAATCTCCTTCACGATCTGGATGCTCCGATAACGCAGCGGCAACAGCTAGGAAGCACCTTACAATACTGAAGTTGAAACTGAGACTTTTGTCAGCAGAGAGATGCAACTTTCATAAAAAGGTGATAATCATCACCTCAGGTATTTAACAAAATCAAACAAAATTGAAGCTCCTGACTTCCCACCTCCCATCAACCAAAGAGTTCTGCAGTCCTCCCATTCCACCCCAGCCCTGCCAGCAAATGGAATAACACGGTCCTTCAGCTTTGAGACCCTGGGCTTCCAGAGCACAAAGCCCAAGGCAGATCAGAAATAAGGTTTGAAGCACTGTCCTTCACCCACTACACTGTGCCCAGTAAGAATTCTCATATCAATGGGTCAGCACTGAAATACAAGAGGGACACGGGTAAAGCTAGTTTTGGATTTAATCCAGTATTTGTGCATGAATAGAGATGTTTCTGACTGGAGTTTGAGGCAGGCAACCAAAGGACCGTCCAACCACAGGGAGGTTTGTTTTTTTTCCTCCATATCTGGCACACCCTGCAGTAAAATGCACCTGAAGAAATCTATGTAACTTAAGGATCTTGTATTAAGAGAGCCCCTTTTCCACAGAACATCCACACTTGCAAAGAATATGTAAAGCATAATCTGTATAACTACACACTGGGAAGAAAACAACCCATGAGAACAGGAGCAACAGATACCAGGTACACTCAATCCAGCCAACTGACAGTTGCTTTTTCTAACCTTGACCTACGCTGGTGAAAAAGCTAGGAGATAACGCTCATACTGTTACAACCCTCCCCACACTATGCTGATTATGGTTCTGGAGGCCACCTCTGCATTGAAGTCAAGCTAGTATCACAAAGTTTAAGACCACTGCTGTAATATGGAGAACTCAAACTCATCATCACGTGAACCACAGATGACCTTGTCACTGACTTCCCCCAAGCTACTACCCCGCTCCTTCAGAACATCACTGCTGGCAGCAAGACAGCAGCTCACATCTCTAACCATCAAGATACCAGAGGAAGGAAGAAGGGGGTTTGAACACCTTTCCTTCAAATTCACACCACAATATTAAGCCCTAGACTCTGCAGAGTAACACTGCCTTTTATAAAGGCTATTACATGTTGCCAGAGGTACAGATGGGATAGCTGCTTGAACCCACGGCCTGTTTAAGCACCAGCATTAACAGTATCGCACCACAGTGAACCTTCCCCTTGCTATATTGAGGAACACTTGGGTGCTCTATCTCTCCTGGCACGAGCTCCACTGCTCCGCATGACTGTGCTGCTCTGAGCTGGGCCAGGAGAGCTCATTAAACAGTGTTAAGGGCAGGTAACGAACGGCTCTGGGCCTGAGATACAGTGGTTCCAGGGGGGACCAACTGAATGAGCCAGGGGATGTCCATTTGCACAGGAAACCCTGAGCTCCTGTCCCAGCCCAGACTGCGGCAATCTCATTAACCAGCAAACAATCAGGCCATGCTTAAATGGGACAGATGTATTTAATCATAAAAACACAACACTCATTATTATTACAGGATGTATTTTCCACTTTATCTTTTAATCTTTACACTTACAAAGGCCAATAGTTTCATCATTACAGGCTGTGACCTCCCCGTGGTCACAAGCTCTGCAGCTGGTTTTTACAGAAGAGGCAAATAATAGTCCAATAGCCAAAAGAAGCTACCAAGGAGGAGGCAGCAGGTTGTCTTCTCTCTATTTATGTATCCTGACTTAAACAATACAAAAATCTCTATCCTTTTAATAGTATGTGGAAATACCACTTCTTCCATCACACACAAAACTTTGGTCCCAAGTACACTGGACACCTCAGGTTCCTAAAACACTCTTCATAATTTTAAGGTATTAATCTGGGCAACCTGGCAATTATCCCATAGGACAAAAATGTGCTCTTCCGCTCAGACTGCCTTCCAGGAATTGAACTGGAGACATCATTTTTATCTTTCTCCTCCTCAAAGAGCCTCAGCTATACTGCTGATTATAAAAACAACTACCCAAATGGAGCTTTCAGGATGAAACTCATACACAATTAAAAAAAAAATAAACAAAATTAAGTAATCTTTAACCTAAACTGTCTGATTAAGAGGAAAAATGTAAAGGATGCAATGGAAAGTTGTCAAGAACAAAAGGGTGAAATCTGAGGGAAGCAACCTCTCCCGAGTAGACAATTGTAGGGAGATCCCTGACATGTCTGGATTGCCTGTTATTTCCAGTCATTTACTTCACAGGCATGAAATTCCTCATGGATAAACTCATAGGATATTGTTCTCAGTTATTTGAAAACAAACTCAAGGAGCCTACATGCAGAAAACAGCGCTGACATCTATTTGAAGAAGGAACCTGATGAGGTTTGGCATTCACCTCCCAATTGCCAAGCCTCTTGGGTGTGCCTTTTGAAAAATAAAAATACCAGGAAGATACATTTTTCTTTATGCTACGCTCACACCTCACAACTCTCAGATGACCCGAGCTGTCAGTTAACAACAGGTGGAAAACAAAACAGAGAGCAAACAGGAAGACTAAATACTGAACTTTCAAGGTCCCGGAGTTTCTCTTTTTGCCCCCATTCCTCTCCTTAAACTGCCAAAATTTACTTGTTTTGAAAGGGACCTAATTTATGTATACATCTGTCCAGGGAAGGAGGAGAAAGAGAGAAAAGGGAGTCACTGATGTATTAATAATGTCATCAACTTACTGTGAAGTGTGCCTTTACAATTAAAATGTGTAAATGAGCACCATATAATCATTATTTTACACCAGGCTACATTTGACCTGAGTACAGTCCTCCTCACTATCACACGGAGGTGAGGACTTAAGTATACTACTCCAGTACTGCACATTAAACACAAACCCCCACAAAATGGTGGGAAAATAAACTAAGTCAGCAGATAAGACTGGGAAAGCAAAGTCAGCAGATTAGTGAAGTCAGGCACTGTTCAAAAGATGTAAGGATAGTTTTATCCTGCTTTCTCCCATTCATGTGTTTCTATCATAGCATCTACATCATGTATTTGCAAGTTTCATTCTTTTTTAATGTGTCCTAAGTTCAAGTTTATTCAAAGTCAAGGTGACTTGTGATTTAACAAAATTCAGGCAGCATTTAGTTTCAAAATACAGACTATGGTGGTGTACTCCAGGAAAGCTGTTCTCCCAAAAGTCAGGTCACTGACTGTAGTTTTTTGATCTTGCTTGAAGCACAAGACTTAGGACAGTAAGTAGAGAATAAACTCCAATACAATCTTCCAACGGGTAACTAAAAGTAGGCAAAATTTAAAAGCTTCCATGGCATTAAAGGTCAATACAATCCATTGTTTACGACACACACCACTTTCCAAGGTACGAGTCTATCAGCAGTCCTTATCATTTTTCCTTCCTTCCCCTTGAAAGCCACATTTGCAAGCAATTTTCCCTCCAAATTTTCCATCCTTGCATCCAGCTCTGGCCCTGCTAGTGAGGTCTGTGGGTAGGGCCGTAAGCACGGGACAGCTTCATCAGCTAGCCCTGCTCTGAGCACAGCAAGGCAGTATGGAAAGGAAACAGTTACAAACCTGGCTGGCAGCTTTGGCACAAGTTTAACACACATGTATACAGTCCCACAAATCCAGGTCTTATTTGACAGTCCCCATGTTCTGCAACAAAGCTGCTATTCAAGAGCAAGAGGAAGCTTGTTCCTCACTTACAAGCTTCCAGGAGGCTGACGTAAACCAGTCCCTGCTGCAGCAGTCACAGCACAGCTGAGCAGTTCCTGAGCTGCTTCCAGTTCCTCCCTGCCACGTTTAAAACTCTTGAGCAGAAAAATATCACCACAGTGGGCAAGCACTGCACACCAGGATGCCCTATTTTCCACACAAGCAATTTCTTCTTCTGGCCCCTCAACACTTCAAGTCACAAAAGCACAGCCATGTAACTTGAGAATGCTTTTGGGAGTAAAAAGTAAAATAAAAATCAAAGAAGGGGGATGTCTGCACAGTGACAGCATTACAGATCTCAAAACTTCTTCAAAATTGCCTGGTGGAAAGACAGAGGAGCTCTGTGACTTACCTGAGTGTCACCCCTGAGCACTTGCAACTGAATCAATACAAATAGTGTCTTTGGGGAGTAAAGAGAAAAGGAGCGGCATCTCCAAAAAGGGTGGTGGGAAGCATTTTGTGTGAACAGTAGGAGAGGAGGAAACATTTAAAATTTTGTACTCACATATAATGGAGCTTGCTGTGGATTAAGTTTCATGACCTCAGAACACTGAAAGAAAAAAGACAAGATTAAGATATTTTTGATAAATTTTCAGCTACTTTTACACATCCATTTCCTATTTTTCTCTCAGATCAACAAGAATCTGGCAAATTATTATTATTTTTAATTTATGCTCATATTAAGCAAAGACAACTCTAAAATGATTGGTAGAGCAAAGCACTCATGATATTCCCAAATGAAATTAACTTTCCCTTGACATCCATCTCAGTTCACCTTTCTTCCTAGCAACCCTCACTTCGTACCTGCTTTTTATGACAATTATCAATCCTTAATTACTGTCCATCCACCAATTCCCTGATAGCCACCCAAAAAGTATCAGTAAAGATTTGTAGTTCTCTCCACTGCTGGAGAAGACCAATAACTCTGGCAAATCCAACCTTGCTCAAGTTAGTTTGGTGCCAATCCCCACCACCACCACCACCACCTTCCACGGGGTTGTTTGTTCAAGAAACACTTCAAAACTACACAAAAATCAAACTGAGGGAAAACTTCCAGAATAGATGATGCTTACATTTCTGCATCAGCATTTTTCATAATCAAAAACTACCATTACTCGTCCTGCTGAGGTGATTCTAGTCAAGAAACTTTCCTCTTTCAGGTCTGCCCCTGGAATTTCTACACAACCTGGTCAAAGTTATTTATACCAAGCTTTGAATCAGTTCAACTAGAATTTCACATCCGTTTGTTTCTCCATTGCAGTAAAAAATATTCACCGCAAATGAAAGCTCTAAGTTTTCATTTAATGTGTATATTAAGCAGTCCAGGATCTTAAGATGAAGGAATGCAAAACAATTAAAAATGGAATTTCTGCTGTTACTTATGTTTGCAGTACTGGTAATGCTCTGCAAATACTTCAAGCTCTTTTTAAAAGGGATGAAATACCACTCTGCTTTTCACACAAAAAGCACAGGATCTCGTTCATACTTTGTTCCTTTCCAAATCCCACAGTTTGCCTTTAGTGAGACAGAAATTAAACCACAGCCCAAGTTTTCTTAGCTGATTCCAGCTATCCTTGCTCCCTCACACGCTCTCCTTATTTTACAAAGAAGCGTTTTTTGTACAGGCTGCTTTAAAATGCCTGAGCTACCTGCCAAGGCTGCTCATCAAAACAGTCCCTCTGCAAAAGGTCCTCTGAGGCAGCCAGCGGACGGACAAATATTTTGCAATAGTTTTCAATCTAGTCCAATTCATACCTACTTTCAACCTCAGGATTCCCCTTCCAACAGCAAGAACGCCTCAAAATGAGTTCACTGAATTTTCGGCTCTTACAAAGAGAATCTGATTTACTCATGAGAACAGGGGACTTTGTAGCACTTACTATCATATCTAGGTGTCTTGAGACGGGGTAGCAAAACATTGTCCAGTTAAGAGTACTTATTGTGTCTTATTGGAATTAAATCATGCTTGGAAAAACTCCATTTTAGATCCACTTCATATTTGGATTTTTAGAAAGTCTCATGGCAATGGACCAATTCCCTCGGGAAGCAAAATTAAGGCCTGTAGTTTAACACGGCAATTTGGTAGTATCTGGATATGACTTAAAAAATATTACAGCACAGAATCAAGAAAGTTGTGTCTCAGGTGATAATGTTTAAAGGGAGTTAACAGAAAGCAGCATTTTCTCACCACATCTTTTGATGTCTTGGTGAGTAAATGAACAACGTTTATTTTGATTATAAAAGATGCACTGTGATATACCCTCAAAAAATCTAAACTTTTGCTTTTATATCAACTATTAGGATTATTTCTTATCCCCAAAATTAAGCCATCGTTCTACACTAGCAATATTACTACTGGCTCTCTGTAGGAGAAGGTGCAAGTTAAAAGATGTCATACAAAAAACTGAGGAAAACAGACCAACAGATTTGCATTTGCCCAAGAAACCACAGGCAATACATATATTCTACTCCAAGTTTCTCTCCACTCCTAAATTTATTTTTTTTTTTTACATTTTTATCACTCATATCAGTTTCTCAGGAGTTGGGTCTAAGGAAAGGAAGTTATTCTAATATACTCAAATATACCCCTCCCTCATTTGTCATCTAATAGCTTTACCTCTTCCTTACCAAAGTTCACAGGTATGTTATTGTGACTCTTGCTATTACATGCAATAACTTCTGTGATCTGGAAGCAAATTTTATCTGCGTTCACTGGAAAAAAAAAATAATTACAAGCACACACTCAGGGAGGTCACACCTGGATCTCAACCAGAGCTGTCTGCTTTGCTCCAGCAAACCCATGGGGCACCAGCCAGCTTCTCATGCTTAGTAGAGTACTGTCACCACTGCCCCATCCCTCCTGCTCCACTTTCTTTGCTCTACCCTGTCATCAAGCCAACGCCTTCTAAAAAGTCCCAGACAAAGTCTCATGTAATAAGGAGAAAAGCCCCAAGTGCAAACACTGCCCAGGCTCCTGTGATGAAGTTTTACATCAGTGCCTTTTTATCAAATAGACAGTATGAGTATTACTAAGAATGTTCCTTTTAAAACCATTGGTGGAAAACATTAAAAAGATCTTGCCTCTGCTGTCTAGCTCAAACAGGTTGCACTGAAGGTATCAAAGATCTGTATGAAACATCAGCTGCTGAAGAGCTTGCTCTCAACAGAGCATTTAGTCTCCTGTAATTCAAGGAATAAAGTGAGATGGCATCCTCTGATCTTTGCCATCTGACAGAAGTGCAGACCATTTTATCCAGCTCCATCACCTTCCTGACAGATGCCTGATAGCAGCTGAGTCGAGAGAGAACTGATAAAGAGGAGAACAACATGTACAGCTCAGGAAAGGATGGACTGCCTTTAAAAAACTCCCACGGAGTGACCTCTTTCTGTTGGTAGGGTTGGTTTTGGCTGTAAGGAAAGTACCGTAAGTCAGAGAGTCCAAAAGTAGTACATACTTGATATGTAAAGAAGGGAGAATATTGACACTTCTCATCGAGTTAAAAAGGGCAGGCCTGTGAGTTCAAACTCCTGACCAGTTTTTCTTAGGGTTTTTTTTGGCAAAAGAAGTACACAGCAGCATCAGTGAAATAAGGTGACACTGCTGAGCACTTGCTCTTGTCAAACAAGAAAACAGAAATCTTGGAAATACTTCCTGCAGAAAGATTTCCCCCCCCCTTATGTTACTAGTTGACCTTTGCACCAGTCACTTAAAATGATCTCTCATTTCATAATACATGTCAGTCCCATTTTTCTAAGGATGCAAACTTATTTTGCAAGGAGACAGGCAGGTTTGGAAGATATTTGATGTTACCTTGTTAGAAGTGCTTTGGCAAAACTGTACGAGAAAAACTGAGTGACAGATAAGCCTGAATGA